>JAIUZE010009799.1:0-31395 GCA_022085475.1 Heliosperma pusillum | reverse complement strand
AGGGGTTTTCAAATATGGGTTCAATGGTGTTGTTTTGTGGGAAATCGATTGTTGGAGTGGATGTAGAAGCAATTGAATTATTGGCTTGTTGATGGCTAACTCTTCTTGAATTCCTAACCCGAGCAAGTGTATTGGCACGGAGAGTCCGAAACAACCTTTCGGGTTCCGGATGGCTCAAGAACAAACCTTCACCTCTAGGCATGCACTCAAAGCAACTCAAAAACAAGTTAGACTCCTAGTGTGTTTTTGGGCACACTAGGGAAAGACAATAATGCAAGGCACTCTACAAATAATCTAACAACTAAAAACCAACAAAAACACCAAGTAACTTGGCTAAATCTAAGACACAAAACAAACTACGAGTTTCCTTACGCCATCCCCGGCAACGGCGCCATTTGATGATCGGTTTGTCGTCAAAACAAGCATCAAAAATAACCCAATAAAGGTAGTATAAAGGGGTCGAAATCCACGAGGATGGGGGAGGTCAACTACTAGTTCGATTGAATCCTATTCTAGCCTAAAATATGACGGATTGGAAAGTTAACTAAAAACTAGGAAAAACAAGTAATCGCTAAGTAATAAAGATGAAAACAATTAGGGGAAAGACTAGGGTAAAGGGTTCACCTTAGGGGGATTTAATGGGTTAGTCGGGTAACTAGCGAAAGAGGTAAATAATTCGAGTAAAATCGATTGTCAATGTCTCAACAATCGATAATCATCAACAAGCTATCGCATTTGTCTCAAATCACCCATATAAACACTTAGTCTAATCGCCTCTACCACCGTCGCTTAAGAGAAGATCAAACCATGCTTGATAAAATGGTAACTTTCGTTCACACATTTCATCAAACACTTGGTGTTCATATGGGCAATACCCAAATCATTTACCACAAACTTGCTAATTAACCCACCTAATACCCCACATGATCCACCCTTAGGCTCCCCTAAACCCTAGAGGATAATCTACTCACACATGGTAAAGGAAATCAAAGCACTAAAGGGAAGGGGGAGTTCAATCACCATAATACTATGAGAGAAATAACTAAAACAATCAAAAGATTAACCATAAACTAGAGATGGAAATTAAATGCATAAACAATAAAAAAGATGAGAGATTTTATACCAAACAAACTTATATTGATGAGTATGAGGGAATGTCTTCACCCAAGTCTTCAATACAAACTCCAAAAATGAAATGAAATACTAAAATCAACAACTTGAAAATGAGAAACTAAAACTAGATTAGGGAAATATTAGGAGAGTATTTTATGATTAATTTGGGTTACAAGTTTCTAGGGTTTCGTGCTAAGAAGAATGTTAAAGACTACCAAAAACTGCTTACAAAATAATAAGGGAGGGTATATATAGGTCTCTCGAAATTAAGGAAAAAATTAGAAGAAGAGGCGAATTTTTCAGTCTTGTGTTCCCGGCCGGTCGACCGGCCGCCGGGCCTCTGACCGGCCTGGAGCACATGCGTGACTTCAGGAACTTTGCCTTCAAAATCTTCAAAAATCTTCTAAGTATGGGAAATAGTGGTCTGGGCCGGTCGACCGGCCGCCGGTCCCCCACCGGCCTGGAGCACCAAATCACTCTCACATACATTCTGATGTAGGTGTGGGCCGGGTAGTCGACCGGCCGCCGGTGACCGGCCGGCGCTACCTGGGCCTTTTCTTCACTTTTTCATTTCTTTCATTTGCAGTGTGGTGGTCTGGGCCGGTGGGCCGGCCGCCGGTCTGGGGACCGGCCTGGGCCACCTGATGACATACTTCTTCATTTTTCGTCTCATCTTCGAATCCCGACTCATGCAATGTCTTTATGCACCGATTTCCTCATTTCCGCCTTAATTCCTGCAAATTGAGATCAATATTCATAGCGCGGGAAATCGGGAAATAAAATGCAATTAAAGACACGCAAATCCGTGTAAACGGACCAAAATGGGGACGAAAATGAGGTAAAAATGTGACTAAATGAATGCTTATCAGTAGACGACAATTTTTGCCGTCATGCTGCCGAAAATTACATAGAAATCACATAATAGAAATCACATAATTTACATGTAGTATATTGGTGGCCTAAACTGGCGCAAAATGTATAAGTGTTTGAAATGACCAGACATGTGTATGGGTTTGAAATGACCTGACATGTGTAAGTGTTTGAAATGACCAGAGGAGTGTAATGATTCCCCTAAAAAAATGAAAATGAATAGGTGTGCTCATTTGGCGGCCATGTCGTTTTATTATTCTTATCGAATTTCAAATGCAAATGCAGATGTCCTTCTATTTACAAAATAATGATGGGTTAAATCATGTGAAGGATTGCCTACGTATTCATGAAAATGAAATCAAACCATGTGCGTAGTTCGAGAATGTAAGACAATAATCGTTTGAAGCAAGAGCTTGTAATGAACTTAGAAAAAGGTAGCATGTGCTTTGTACTTGACGATATGAGGATATCTAAATGTCAAAATGCAAGAACATTGCGACATTAATTTGAATTGGCCATGGGCCGGTTTTATTTCGTGTCGTACGAGTGGCACGAGGTGCGTTTTTTTCGTTTTTTGCCTGAGAATTTGAATGAGTTTTTCCTTTTTTACAGTAACAAGCTCGACGAATTACGCCAAACGAATACTATAGAAACAATATACTTTTGACTTTTGTGACTGTATAAGCTTAGTGTACATCCATTGAATTCTTAGATGCTAAACAAGGGTGAATAAAATGGAATGGAGTGGAAGGTTCTAATGGTGTTAGAAGACACTGGAGATCTGTGTATCTCTCTCACTCACCTAAATGAATGAAAAGATCGTCCCAAAGGGCATGAAGACATGGTAACTACGATTTGATTCGTCAAAAATATGTGAAAAGATGACTACTCGAGGGATTTTGTTTTGTTTGTGATTTTTGACTGGATTTTTTTTTATTTGAAGTCGTTGGATTGTTTTTTATTTGAAGTCGTTGAACTGTTTTTGATTTGAAGTCTTTGTTGGACTGTTTTTGATTTGATAGTCGTTATTAGACTGTTTTTGATTTGATAGTCGGTGTTGGACGTTTTTTGATTTGATAGTCGTTGTTGGACTGTTTTTGATTTGATAGTCGTTGTTGGACTGTTTTTGATTTGATAGTCGTTGTTGGACTGTTTTTGATTTGAAGTCGTTGTTGGACTGTTTTTTTATTTGATAGTTTTAAGCATGATTGCACTAAAAAATTGGTTTGACCCTCAGGTCAGCTAGTTTGGTAGCACCCACGGCAAGGGTATTAAATTTGTTTGGCATAGTATGCAATTTGACTTTATCTAGTAGTCATATGAAATATAGGAATTGACAAATCGGGTAGAAAAATGGAGTCTCCAAACCTATAGGTCACCTAGAGACACGGCAATCAAGGAATTTTCACACCACAAGATATGGAAAAGATGGTAAATGCACGCCCTTGTTAAGGCTTATTCTAAGAGGTCGAGTGATCTACTCTAAAGAGATACGACCTAAAGTATTTTGACTCTAATCTACTAGTTAAGCGTAAAAAGTAGAACAAGTGACTAATAAAAAGTACATTTGCTCTTTTTTCATTTCTATTTTTAGCAACTCAAAGAGGACTAGGATGGTCCTATCTATTAACAAATTCTAATATAGTGAAGACAAATAGCCCCTTTCGGATGTCGTCCTCAATTCTTGTTCCTAGCACAATTAAGTCTTTGAAAGATTTTATGTTTTGGTATCTCACGTGGTTTGCATAAACGGGTCTCAAATTGTCCACGAACTTTTCCACAAGAGTAGCTTCATCTGGACGTTCAACAAGTTGTGTGCTAGTCTTCCTCCACCTACTTAGGAAGTCGGTGAAACCTTCTTGCTCATTCTGGGTAAGAACCTCTACTGTACGCATATTGACTTGAATGTCAGCATTGTCTGCGTATTGCTTGGCGAACTCGATTGCGACATCATCCTAAGTTGCAATTTTCTCATGTTCCAAAGAATAAAACCACTGCTTAGGAATGGAGTCGAGAGATGAAGGAAAGATCCTTAGGAACATCTCAGGTTTGATGCCTTTGATAGACATGTGATCTTTGATGGTACGAATATGATTTAAAGGATTCTCATGCCCCTTGAACATTAGAATGTCAGTCATGTTGAAGTTGGTTGGCAATTGAGTATTTACAGCTTCATATTTGCAGTTATTCTCCCTGTAGATGTCATCTCCCTTGAGGTACATTAGTTGCTCCTCCATGAATTGGAGTCGCTTTTCAGTTTCAGTAAGAACTGCTGAGGGATTTGTTGGAGTAAATGTCCTCCACAATAGTGCGTTTATATAATAAATCTCATTTTGGAATATTAGTGGAATAACTAGTATATTGATACTCCACGTCAGTTGATTAACGTAAATCAATAACGATCAGCTGACTAGAGTTAGACGTTATTGTCGTATTACGGTGGTGATCGAGTGACCCCTTTCGGTCACACCTATAGGATGAACCCAAATAGAAACTAATTATTTGTATACGATACAGTTTAATTAGTCTTTTACATATATATATTTGATATATGTTTTGTTACGAGAGTTATTTATTAGAAATTGAGTTAGGAACTCATTCTGGTTAAGTTTATTAGTAAATTATACGAGAACTGACTGAATAAATTTTACGTCTTATTTTAATACGATTAAATAAGATTTAATTTAGTGATTAATTGTTAATTCATTAAATTAGTTGAGGTTATGCATATATTTTGAGGTAGAGGTGATTAGTTAATTATGTTTACAAAGAGTTGTAAAATAAATTAACGGTACATTGTGGGACCCATTATATATTGATAAAATGGTAAAATATCACTTAAAAGTTGAGTGTATATTGATTATTAATTTGAGTCATATAATTGTTATATGATCAAATTAACACTTAATTATACTAGATAATTTAGCAAATGATAATAAATATTTGTGGGACATATATCAAAAATCAAAATGGACCACATTACCAAAGTGGATTCCGAATTCTAGTAGTGATACACAATTATGATTGTTCATTTCTTGTATCACACTACAACATATTTATTATGACATATTATGACATGAACATGATCATAAACAATCCTACACTCTACCATATTGCATGAGATTATTATAAGAAAATTAAATGGTCTCGTGAGGCCAACATGGACCGGCCATAGTGCTTATAAAAGAGCACTATGGTTGTTCATTTTTTGTCTAATTCATTCTTGCTTGTTTATCCATCTCTCTAAAATCTCAGATCTCTCTAAAACTCTCATGTATACTAATATTTCCCAAGTATTACTAGTGTAGTAATATACTAATTTAGTAGTTTTATTTTGTTACTTATTATCTTGTTAGTAATAAGATAAGATTATTTGGTTTATCTTAGGTGCAACTTAAAGGAGGTCTTTTAGTTTTAAAATTCTTGGAGGATCATCGATTTCATAGCTGAAGAACAATAAGAATAAGTTCTTATTGTGCCCATACTATTTCCAAATTAATGTGAGGAAATTTCTATTTCTCTTTATAATGTCTTTATATTTGCATGCATGTTACATAGACCAAAGTTAAATCAAATTAATATGTAATTTGTAAAACTAATTAGAGGAGTCTAGTTAGGGTCTATGGAATTTCATGTGGTATCAGAGCTAGCTTGTAGCATGCATGTTTATTTTGGGCATTTTTATTAAGTTATAAGATAACCAATAAAATCCAAAATTAAATTTAAATTTGATTTGGATGGAAATTTTTGGTGCCTGTATACCTACTGACTTCAAAATGATTGTGATCAAATTTGGTGATTTTAAGGATTTATTTGCTATTTATTATGATTTATGTCTTTTAAACCGAGTTAGCTGCAGCAGGAGCTCACCCAAGGGGCCTTGATGATCAAGCCACAAAAAAGGCAAACCTGACCCCAAGGACCCCTCAGATGGAAGCTCGAGTTACAAGGTCCAAGCAACAAGCTATGACAAGCCAAGATCAAGCCAAGACAAGCCACACCAATGAGGAAGACAGTCCAGGGCTCACCAGCCCATGTCAAGCCCCAACACAACCCACATTACCCACACAAGACAGAAACAAAACCAATCAGGCCCAGACAGACCAATCAACAAACCCTGCAGCTAGGAGGTACACCAGGGCATCCCAACCACCCCCACCATGGCCTACCATCAAGTCAACCCTCTAAGCTACAAGTTTGCCCAGGATAAACCCTTTTGAAGTCTAGCAAAAACTCATGAAACAGACACCCCAAGCTAGAGTCCAGTGAGCAGCATAGTAGAGGCAGTACATGTTCAGATGAGGTTTCCTTTTGTCTAAGTCAACTTGTCTTCATCCAAGGCAGGTTTATCTAAGTTCTAATAAGAGTAGAGAGTCCCAAGAAGGAGCAAAACACCTAGGCAAAGCAACAAGACAACAAGAACAACAGATTTCCATTTCAGGAAAAACTCCAAAACTGCTTTATTTGCTTTTTGATTCAGTCTGTTTTGTGTTTTGTGTCTGAACTTTATAGTTGTTGAGCTCGTCCTATTGTGAGGCTCTTAATTAGTGTCAGTAGTAGTAGTTTGAACCCTAAGTTGGCCCTTGGATGATCTGTACATCCAATGGCTCACAAGATATCAACCTCTCTATATAAGGAGGTCTTGTATGTTTGTTTCAGTAGACTTTTATGAATGAATTAACTTTGAGAAATCCCTCAAATCTATCAAACTTGTGCTAAGAGCTGTAGTTTGAAACAAGCCTGATACATCTTCAAGGTGTTTGATCAGTGCCTTGTCTTGTGAGTCAAGTTATATCTGTGCCTTGCTGTGGTTAACTTGCTTGCTGTTGAGTCTAGTCTAGGGTGTTTGTGCTTTGCTGTAACACTTGAAAATTGTCTCTAAAACCAGTCTTTGAGTCCTTTCTCTTGTGCCTTGCTGTAGAGGAGTGTCTCTAAGTCATATCCCTTGAGTTTTCAGTTAAACAACTCACCCTCTCTAAAACAACATCCATTTGTTACTTGACATTGTTCTCAGTTTGAGTCAAGCTAATCAAGTTCCTTAAAACTTGTAAACCTTAGTAGTTTACACTCCAAATTGGTTATCAGAGCTTTGGTTGAGAGTCTTAGTGAGTTCATTTTCCCTAACTACATTTAAAAACACAAAAATAAGAGGCCTGCGAAACATCGTCGACGTTTTATAACGAATCGTCGACGTTTTTAGAAAAAAAGACTTAATTACCCTTTAACACTTTATCTCTCTATCTTTTACTCTATCTCCCAAATTCACCCAAAAAACAATATAAATTAACAAATTAATTAAAAAGATGGTTGAAGTAAAAATTCAACGGTAAAAATTCAATACAACATTTTGATAATCGTAACCAATGACGAGCGACGGTTCATTGGTATATTATATAATCTCATGAACGTTTTTATAATTTTTCTTTTTTATTACATTGCGATATTTTACGGTAATATATTTCCGTTACAATCTTATGCCATTGTATAACGATTTTTATGATGATTGAACATTGTATAACAATTTTTATGATGATTGTCGATTTTTATGACGAGTTAACGTCGACATAGAGTGTCAACGTTAACTTTGAACGTCGACTATAGTAGGCAACATTCAAACTTCAAAGTTGACACCCATAGTCGACGTTAACTTTGAACGTCTACTATAGTAGGCAACGTTCAAAGTGAACGTCGACTTTGGGTGTCAACGTTAACTTTGAACGTTGCCTACTATAGTCGACGTTCAAAGTTAACGTTGACACCCAATGTCGACGTTAATTTTGGACGTCCACTAGTCTAGGCAACGTTGAAACTCAACGTCCTAAACGGTCAGCGGTTTTGATATTTAACGTTGCACAACCCCACCAACAACAACAATGAACAACAAAAGCGAAAACAACTAGCAACAACAAATTTCTTGCAGGCCCACTACCGTAATTCCACCATCCCCCATCACATAAACAAAATCATTAAGTTAATGTAGATTAGCAACCAACATCAGTTTAATGCAATCTAAAAATTAAAAATTCATCCAATATTATTAACACCTTCAGTAAATATTACTAATCACTGCCAAATCCAAACCTTACACAATGCATCAAAGCAAAAAGTTAAAATTACAGTAATAGATCAAAGAATGAAAGAAAGTTTAACCTAGAAACTATCGAAGTTGCAAAAGAGAAAAGCTTTTCGTGTAAAAAAAGAATTGTAATGCTGAAAATGGTGGATTTTGATGATCTTTGAAGGCAATTTTGGAGGATTGTTGAATAGTGGTCCGGTGGTTGTTCGGTGGTGCAGGTGCAGTTGTGTTCCGGCGGTGCTGTTGGCGTGGGATGAACAAAATTCCAACTTTCGAAATGATGAATGAAGAACTAAGATCAAAGATATAGCGGTGGTTGCAGCGGTGGCCCGGCGGTGCTAGTGGCATGGTGATGGAAGTGGTGCAGCGGTGTTAGCGGTGCGGTGGTGCGAGTGGTGGTTATTTTGTATGAAGGAAAGAGAGAGTAAGCGAGAGGGAGAAAGAGAAAGCAAGGACATGAGTCGTCTTTTTTATGAAAAGTGTCGACGATTTGTTATAAAACGTTGACGATATTTTGTAACTGGGTTTATTAATAATACATTCACTTACCTCCATACTATGGAACCAAAACTCCTCCATATTAAACCCACCTCCATGACGCCATATAGATAGGATAAAACATTAAGAAACCCAGGTCTTAGACCCACATGTGTCATCTTAGCAACTGCAGTTAAAACCACATACTCTGCTTCTGTGGTTGACAAAGTCACAGAAGATTGAAGAGTACATTTCAAACTAACAACAGAACCACCAAGTATAAAAGCATACCCGATTACAGAGCTCCTGCTATCTACATCTACAACATAGTCGAAACAAGAATATCCAACAACCAAACAATCATCATTATTCCCATAAACAAGACCAACATTGGTCGTTCCCGTCATATAGTGAAAAATTCTCTTTACCGCTAACCAATGTTCCTTTCTAGGTTGAGCCATAAACCTGCTAACAACACTAACTGCATGTGCAATATCAGGCCTAGTGCAAACCGTGACATACATTAAACTGCCATTTGCACTAGCATAAGGAACCGTTGACATATAAGACTTCTCGGCTTCACTTTGAGGTGCACAAGATATAGTTAACCTACCGACGACATAAGGATTATTTAAAGGTTTAGCAGTACTCATACCAGAATGGCCAAGTATCTTCTCAATGTAGCCTTTTCTGAGATAAGAAAAGCTTCTTTTTAGAATGATACCTTTGATTCTCAATCCCTAATATATTCTTCGCGGACCCTAGATCATTAATATCGAACTCTGAATTGAGTAGCTTATTTAATTTATCAACATCCGACCTTTCTTAGCAACAACAAGTATATCATCAACATAAAAGAGTAAATAAATCAAAGTCCCATCTTCTAGCTTAGCTTGTTATGATAAACACAACAATCATATGGGATTCTCTCATATCCATGCTCTACCATAAAAGTGTCAAATATTTTGTACCATTGTCTTGGAGACTGTTTAAGCCCATATAAGGACTTCTTCAAATGACAGGCAAAGTCCTATTTCCCTAAAATTTCAAAGCCTTCTGACTGCTTCATTAGAATCTCTTCCCCCAACTCATTGTGAAGGAAATCAGCCTTGACATCCAGTTGCTCAAGCTTATAATCATTATGTGCCACCTTTGCTAGTAACACACGAATAGAAATGTGTGTCTCACAACATGAGAGAAAATCTTCACATAATCAACTCTGAACACCTTTACAACAAGTCTAGCCTTGTATCTAACTGTCTCAGCCTCTGAAGTTCCTTCCTTTTTCTTGAACACCTATTGCACCCTATCAATTTTCTCCCTTTAGGTGGTGGCATAAGTTCTCAAGTATTATTTTTGTAAAGAGACTCCATCTCTTCACCCATAGCAGCAAGCCATCGAAGCGACTCACTACTAACAATTGCTTCTTTATAAGATGATGGTTCTTCAGACTCAATTTCACTAGCTACCTGTAATGCATAACCAACCATCTTCTCACCATAACAATTATTGCTACAAACCTTACGACCCTCAATCTCCTCAATCAACCTCCTAGTCTTCTTATTTACACGTTTAGGCAAAGTAATGAGATCAGTAGGTTCACTAGGTGACTCATCCTGCTGACTTTCTTCCTCATATAGAGTAGTCACATGAGTAGAAGTAACTGGTTCGAATTTTTCCCAGATCACAACTCGTGGAAACATAGATAAAGTGGCAGAAGCCACCTCAAATTCCACCTCTTTCTCGACATTCTTACTCTTTCAGCACCCCCAGAACCTTCTTGGAAATAAACATGAAATTTTCATCAAAAGTAACATCCCTATAATAATAACATGACCCTTTGAAGGAGACCAAACCTTAAACCCTTTAACTCCATCTCCATACCCTAGAAAGCATCCCTTCTTAACCCTTGGATCCAACTTACTATCTTTTACATGATAATAAGCTACACATTCAAAGACTCTAAGTGTCGAGTAATTTGATACATTGCCGCTCCATAACTCATAAGGAATCTTGCAGTCAATTCTCATATGAGACCCACGATTGATCAAGTAACATGCTCCAAGAACATCTTCACTCCAGTTTCTTCTTGCAAGACCTGCATTAGAGAGCATGCATCGAACACTCTCTAGCAGTGTCTTATCATTCGTTCTGCAACACCGTTCTGCTGTGGTGTACCACTGAAAGTATGATGCCTCGTAATACCATCATTCTTATAGAACTCATCGAATTCCCCTAAACATAATTCCAAACCATTGTCCACTCGTAGCTTCTTGATCTTCTTACCTTTTTTATTTTCCACCAAAGTCTTCCATTGCACAAAGAATTTGAAAACCTCACTCTTATGTTTCAGCAATATAAGCCATGTGTACCAGGAATAATCATCAATAAAAGTAACAATATAATGATATCCTCCAATACCTTCAACTCGAGCAAGCCCCCGGTCATCTGAATGGATATAATCAAGGAATTTTTTTTGTTCTATGAACACCCTTGCTAAATTTAGATATGTGTTTCTTACCGAACACACAATGTTCACAAAACTCAAGATTCCTCACCTCAACAACGTTAAAAAGATCCCTCTTGGACAATAGTTGCATCCCTCACTCACTCATATGACCAAGCCTTTTATGCTAAAGCTTAGTAATCTCTTAGTGATCTACGGACGCACAGACCTCATAAATATTCAGTGTTCACCTTGTAATACATACAAAGTATTTTGTTCAACACCTTTCAACACCAAACTAGAACCCTTCATGACAGACAATATCTTCCCTTTACCCTGGAATTCATATCCTAAATCACTTAATGCATCAAGTGAAATAATTTTTTGCCTAAAGTTGGAACATGTCTCACATTAGTCAAAGCACAAATCTTACCCTCAGTAGTCTTCATGATCACCTTGATTGACCCAATATCCACTACCTCACAATTAGCATTGTTACCAACAACAACATGACCATTATAGGACTCATAAGTACTAAACCAATGCTTGTGTGGACACATATGATAAGAACACCCCGAATCCAGAGTCCAACGATCAATAGGACGAACATGATCAACCGCAAGAGCATAGTTTGCCTAAGAATCGTACTATGTATTCTTACTTTGAACTATAGCCGCATTAGACTTAGTTTTCAACTTAAGACAACTAGGTCTTTTATGCCCGAGATCTTTACATAGAAAACAGATAACATAGCATTATTGGTGTCTTGAACTTTAGCCTTAGCCCTTTTCTTATAAGACCCACCTTTGTTAGCCTTATTAACAACTAAGCATGTCCCTGATCCGTCTCATAAGTCAACAGTTGCCTTTTGAAGCAACTCCCTAGTGCAAAGTGTTGACTTTACTTCCTCTAGGGTTAATGTTTCTTTACCAAGAACAAAAGAATCCACAAAATTCTCATACGACGCAGGTAAAGAAACCAGCATAATTAAAGCAACATCTTCATCCTCAATCTTAAAATCTATATTACACAGATCTAGTAATATAGTATTATATTTTTCTAGATGATCACGAAGTGACATACCTAGTGGCATATTGAAAGAGAACATACGTTGTTTCAACAACTTATTGGTGAGCGACTTTATCATGTACAAACTCTCCAATTTCAACCCTAATCCCGCAACAATCAACTCATCGGCTACCTCGGTTTGGACATCGTCTGACAAACTCAACAAGAACTATGATTGAGCCATCTCCTCCATTGTTACCACAACGAGATCTTCCATTTCAGTCACCCTAGATGTTGCCTAAGTTCAACACCGGAAGCAGAAACTTCAGCCTTCTTCACCTTCGTGGAGAAACCCTGCATCAAAGCTTTCCATATACACTTCTCTATTAGCAAAGTTCTCATCTTCAACTGCCATAGTGCAAAACTATTCCTCCCATCGAACTTCTCAATCCTTATAGACTCACTTGACACCTGGATCTAAAACACAAAAGCTTTGGTGCTAATTGTTGTGCGTGGAAGTGTGAGAGTATATGCAACAAATAAAAGACACAATGTGGTTCACTATCAATGTGATAGCTACGTACACCCGGGCGAGGGAAAAAATATTTCACTATACGGGAGAATTACATATTACAAAAGATGAGCACAAAGTTTTACTAGATTTGCCTCTTGAAACTCTAAATGTGTGTCTCACAAATCTCTCCTTAAAATAGTTAGGTTAAGATAGTGTTTATATATTAAAGTAACCTTAGCAAAGACTAATCTAATTAGGAAATACTGATTAAACAAATATTACCAAAAACATAACTAAGGAAAATCACTCAAGAAGGTCACGTACTCACGTCAATGGCGATTGAAAACCAACTAAAACTAGGATAGTGGAGGGATCCACAACTTTCCTAATACCAACCAAAAATCACGTAGCATTGTATCAATAAAGTAGCTCTAATACTAGGCACAACTTGCGGATATACAGAAGCTAGCTACTCGCCCATGTAGCGGCCTTTTTCCGTATTTCTTTTCTTCCTTGGTCTATTTTATCTCACCGTAATCAAACTCCGACATATTCCGTAAGTGACAGACGAGTCACATACTAACAAATTTCTTTAATAATACATTCACTTACCTCCATATTATGGAGCCAAAACTCCTCCATATTAAGCCCACCTCCATGACGCCATGTAGATAGGGTAAGAATTAAGAAACCCAGGTCTTAGACCCTTTTGGGCCATTGTCCGATATTGTCAGGACATTATTGACCTCTCTACCGTAATCATATGCCGAAAGCTACAAATGGCCGGATCGACCTATTTATTTGTCTACTCAGTGCCGATCGTGATCACGACTCGAAGGCTCCGCGCCTTAAGATCGGAACGTAACATTGGAGGGACGAGGTTTCAGCGGACCTATGAATGGGGATATTCCCGAAACTCACACGGGCAGCCAGGCAGCCCATTCCTTGCTCGCTGGCTTCGCTCGCTCGCTCTAACGCTCCTTTAGAAGTGAACATTATTAAAAGAAATACGCGCATGACGATCATAATTGCGTCTTTGACATAAATAACATATGAGCGTAATCAGAGGCATTCAGGAGGCTTAAACCAGCCCAGCTTGTGCGGGTCATGTGCGGGTTAGGACGAGCCGAAATTGTTTACGGAGTGCGGATTCGAAGGTTGTACTTCACAAGGGGATAAGTGAAGAAAACTACATCAGGTTTCAAAACTTTAATGGCGGTACAAAGGGTTGTCGCTTGGGGAGTTTACAACAATTGAAGGTCACTCCAGACTCCCAAGGTTTTTTTTAAAAGATCCACAAATTATACCTGCATTGTAGAGGTATTTATTTGAATTATGATAGGATCCAAAATGGAACTTTAATTTCGCCATAAATTAAGTCTTATCTAAGTAGGAACACCATCACCATATGCAAAGTATTATCTTCTTAGGCTAGTGGATCTACATGAAGCTTGAAATGTTTGCATCGCATTTGACCTGAAACTTACTAATCCTATACTTCACTTGCGGTTTATTAACCTTTTAGATGTCAACGCGTTGTGACGTTGTCGGGTGGATGCTTCCATTATGTGTGCGAGTTTGACCTTAGTTTTTCAACAGGAGGGGCCGGGGAAAATACATTGAGAAACGAAAGCCTAAATACAACGAAAACTGCTGTATTATACTTTTTTATAAACATACCAAACCTGGTAAGTCAGATAGGACCTAAAACTGTACTGAAACAAGAACCTTTTTAACTGAGCTCAGCCGGTTCATCTACTGTCTGAACAGGGATGACAGGGATGGAGTCCCACCATTCCTTCAACCGGCGATTTCCCTTGTCATTTGCCATCATATTCCGACCAACTCCAGAAGTCATTGCGAAGAGATACAACGTCGAAGCCATCACTACAAACTTAAATGGAACCGCAGCAAGGATAACTGCTGTTCCAACCATCAGCATCATAATAGTCCTTGATTGCTGCAGCAAGCATAACGAATAGTCAAAGAATGGTATATACAGCTCCAGATTGTTATATGCAAACCTAGAGCCAACACAACGACAACATTCCCCAGCACAGCAATGATACATAGAGTCTGGCTTCAAATAAGCTGACCCTCGGCACAAGCCAAATTGATCCATACACAACCCGTGCGTTGCTAGACCTCATCTGAATTAACCTGACCCTAAACCATCAAAATTGAAAATTGTCTTACCTGAGATACTCAGCTTTTTTTGACATGGAAATAGTACAAGTGCTTGATCTACTAAACGTAGAAGGAACCCTAGAAGGAGAAACCACCCACAAAGGAAACTCAACAATATAACAAAGTAAATTCATGGACATAAAAAATGACATCCCAATAAACACCAACTAAATATGATCCTACCCAATCAATGACCAGCAGAACCAAAATGAACCGATAATATTATACCATAGACAAACACAAAGTAAAAATGACCTTAACAGAATAACAGGAATGCATTACCAAAATGACCCCTACGGCCTACACGTATTCAAAGTGCATACGTTTTGTTTAGCCTTCCACCATGTCCCAAAACCAAAAAATACGGAGCATATGTACATATAAAGTCCATCAATCTACAAATTTAACGGAACAGTAGAACCCAAGTTTTATGTGAATAGTGCATGAAACTCAAATCTTGAACAGGTTGAGGTAACATCCCCACTTTCATCCCTGGCTTAGACAGATCGGGTAGGTAGTAAAACCCATTCGCCTGGCTCAGTTTTGCCCAACATTTCTGTGTATTTATCAAAGTGAACGAATCGCGAGGACGCCATTAATTTTTTTTTTTTTTTTTTTTGCTAACCCCTTTTTTCTGCAATCATAATTAGATTGCAGTGTAGTACTTGGCAACACTGGCTGGAGTACAATGACTAGTGCTTTTATTCCTCGATTCTCTTGAAATTACACACTCTTTTAGACAGAAAAATAAGTGTCTCCTTCATTTTCCGCCAAAACTCATCTCAAAACCCTTGACTCGGAGATGAAATACCCTCAATTAACAGGATCTAGACTGTACATGTTGAAAAGATTTCTGTTTCTGTTTCAATGAAGCCGAATGTTCAATATTCTTTGGGCTTGGAGTAAAAGGAAATACTAGTTGGTTGAACCAATCCCTGATGCAATTTACATTGTACTGCATCTCTGAGTTTACAGTATAAGGGTAACATTATGTACATCCGATCCCCTAGCAGCCCAGCCTGGCCATGGCAGGAACCTTAGAGCCATTGGAATGATCTATTGATATTGTCGTAGCCAAAAGATATGCCCGCCAATTGACTACTATTTTAAACATGTGAACGTCACTAAGGTACTTGTGTGAGACCGTCAGTCCCTCTACAGAATAAAGTGATAAGAAACAGAATAAACACAGTTGAGCCATTGGGATGATCTAATGATATTGTCGTAGCCAAAAGGTACGCCCGTCAAGTGACCTTATATACATGTGAACGTCCAGTGAAGTACTTGTGTGAGTCTCTCTACACAATAAAGTAATAGGAAACATCATAAACACAAATGACAAGGAGTCTAAAATGCGCCCAGTAAAGTACCTTGGGAGCCCTATGGAGCAATATGGAGTAGATCTTGAGGACTGCAATATTGACCTGCTGCACTAGTTCATGGGCAGTCCTCAGCCCTTGTTGTGCGGACACGATGCTTTCCATTGCCGTTTGGTCTGAGGCAGTACACACAACTATCTTCGTAAACTTTTCTCCAATCCTACGACGCCTTAATTTTTCCATTGCGAAAGTTGCCCATAACAACCCAACTGCCAATGCTTTCCCAATCCACTCCCTGAATTCAATCATGCTGCTGAGAAAGCAAACCCCAAGGAGGAGCCCAAAAAATGCGAAAAAATAATGGAAAGATAGAATTTACTTGTAAGCTATCAAGAGAATCGCAGCTACAAAATTGACTGTAACACCTGGTCTTTCCCAATTCACTAATTCTAGAAACCAATTCCAGCAGCTCCCCATCGGTTTCAATATTTCCTGAGTAAGTTCCAAAACATTTAGTATATATAACTCACAGTAGTTCACAGAGAGTAAAGCAAACAAGGATATACTTAAAGTTCCAATGAATCTGCAAGCCTTCTACACAATGCTGTCACCTGTCCTTGGTCTTTATGTAGTAACCAAAAGTACCACTATGTTCTGGCCTTCTGGGTACTTCAGTCTCCTCATACATACGACAAAGATAAGGAGTTTGAAACCATGGATGGAATGATATTCCAGGATGGTGATCTATTTGAATCTTACACTGAAATGTACCTAAATCTGTGTCCACAAAATGTCGCCTTTCAAGGCAATGCCTAGCAGTGACAGGATTCATTCTTTTACTACAGTAATTTCACAGAGAAAGTTATTACTCAGAAATCAGTAAGAACCAGAAAAAGAAGAGAACTTGATTCACAAAAGCAAGTTTATGGTCAAGTATACTGCTCCTTTTGTACAAGCTGCATCAACTTTCATCGCTAGTAAGAAGTAAATGATCTCAAGGAAATAGATAAGCGTGGAAGAACAGATAGCGCCGAATATGATAATATATTTCTCACAGTACAAGCAGCTACGTTTGTATATGGCTTACCATGAGTACAATCGCGCTATCAATTACGCCTTCTCCTTTCAAACTTTCAGTTGTCGCTTTTGCAGACTCGATTTCCTTTGCTTCTTCCCTCACCTCAGTAACTGCATTATCCAAAGTAGCGAGACTCTCATCTTGAGCACTTTGAAGAGCACTACTTCTAGTTAGATCCGGCTCTTTCAGCTCGGCGCTAGGTTCTATCTCAGAAGACATATTAAGATTTCTTAAGATCGAACTTGCACTACTTGGTTCTCCACTATCAATCAGTTTGAGAGTTTCGGCAAGTTCTTCTATGATATAGTCTCCTTTTGGTAGCTCATCAAATAAAGTAAAGATTAAGAAACTTCTTGGCAACGGAGGTGCCATTCTGAGCATCTCTCTGGCAGCATGGAGCCTTACAATGCCTAATATTGTCCTAGCATGCATCTCCCACACTTGAGTCGGCTTAAGCGTATCATGCTTCGATAAGAACTGGTGTAGCAACATTATTTCTTTTGTCAATGCAAGCCAGTGATCTCGTCTTGTCGCACTTGTTACTTCTGGAAACTCTAGAACTATGCCTTCCACCCTGAAATATGTATCACAACACATCAGAACCAAATGTAATCAAGATCATTGTCATAACGCTAGCTGATACCTGTACATTCTCCGACAGTTAAACAATCAAGATTTTACATGAATAACATGATCACAGAGCTGCAAATAATAGTAAACAAGTTATGCAACTACGTCCAAAGTAGTACCATAGTTACCGGATTTGGTATGATTATGCCCTTACCGATTCCCGATTCGCTCTTATAGAAAGTGTGTTATGTAATTACAGTAAGCAACATGATAGAATTTGCTCTTAACGATTAATCGTAGGCACCCGAGCGAATTCGGTAAGCTTTTCCCAAACTATTAGGTTTATGCTAAATTCAACATAACGAACCCAACTTCATCATGCAAGGATTTTACACTTAAAAGCCAATAGGAAAATACTTCTTCAACTTCATATCAAAGTAGAACTGCAATGAGAAAGAATCATTTGTACTCCGCTACTTGTTTACTGTTCCAATTGCATCAAGTAATTTTTCGTCTGATAAGAACATTTGATTAAGTTTGGAAAGAGTTGAGGACTTTGAAGCTACAATGGAGAATACTACTATAACACCTTACCACAAATTTTTAAAAAAATTCAGACGAATACAGTTACCAGTTACAAGTTACCAGAGGATCTGCCTTTGATTGTGGCTTAAATCATAGTCGCCTTAACAAACTATCTCCATATAAACACATTTTGTTAATTGCAATAAACGTATGCTTTGGCATCAATGTTGCTATTGTCGAAGACAAGAAAGTTTGCTAGTAACTTTTAGAAAAGACGAACTCGGGCTTTCAGGCCGTTCGCGCATAACTATTCAGAAAATGTTTATTGTTATAGAAACAGCATTAAAGGCAGAAGAATGGTGGTCTTACAGTTCTAAGGATTCATATATCATAGCTTTGTCAAAGAGTGGTGCACCCCAAGGACCTGTTGCAACTGGTTTCACACTCTGCTCCAGGTTTTTTGATAGGTCAATTTTTAGAGCATCTTCATAGGTTATGGAACCCGATGCCTCGAAATAGAGCGCATTGTTGGTGAGCGTCAGCCTACCTAATTTTGCACGGGCATCAGTTAGGCTAGTCACTAATTATGTGATTAATGAAAGCTGACAAATATTCCAAATTAGTCGAAATGCCAAGAAAAACCTGGCCAGCTTGTTCCACCGATATGGCGTACTACTCGTTGACTAGTTGCAGTTCCCTCAACATGCAGTATAAACTCATCATCTGCAAATTTAACTCCCCGTGGTGTTTCTTGCTTTTGGAGATGCTTGATGCATCTAACAAACATTTCCAAGGACACAAGGAGGGAAATTTCAATATAATGTGATTCGCGAACAGAAACATACATTTGGGATGGCATTAACTTTTTATATCTCACTTGTCAATTTCTTTTAGGAATCTATCATAAGCTGGATAATGCAGAAGGTTTGCCGTAGGAGCCGTGAGAGTTTCAAAAGTGAATCTACCATTTGCGACATCTCCGTGCAGTGGAAGCAACGATGCGAACCATACAAAAGCGTCTTCCTGGACTCCTGGCCCATGATCAACCTAACAACACAATATCATTACTTGATATTTTGATAATGTGACCAACCAAAAATCATACATTCTCCAGCTGAGCGTGTCTGATATCTTTGAATCGTGCAAGACAAAAATAATTAATCCTATACGCCAATTTAAAGGAAGAAAAACGCTTACAAGAAGCAGAGAAAGGTTACCATGACCAGTTTCCAGGCACTTGGCCTGGATTCAGATCTGTATAGTCCTCTTCTCAAAATCTAAGGATAATGTAATAATTAAAATACTAAATTCTAAAGATAAAACAATTACAAGGAGTGGCATGACGTCGGTATAGAACAATGACACATCTTCATGCACTGGAGCCGCCTTAAGTGGCAATTTCTTCTCTTCCTTCTCTTTACCCAAGCATTCCTGCGAGATTAAGTCACAAGCAAAAGTGATCCACTTCAGTATTCCTGCAGCCGGCCTCTTTATAAGTTCCACAAAAACAAAAGAAATAACACGATCACGATCACAACGTAAAGCAAAAGCATATTATCTTAGACTCCTAGCCAAATACGTATTGGAGGCTTTGTACCCAAAACTATGCCTGGCAACATCATAGCGTATAAACTTAATACCATAACTACTTCCCATGTCTCAAGAACAATTTCGTACATAAATGAGACAAAAATGACAGATTCACACACATTCCTGTTCAAACACAAAATAACAATGGAATATAAACTGGACATAGTAATACCGCGTATGATTCTTCATCAGCAGCACTAGGCATCTGCCAAGCGAGCATCATATCGAATGTGAAGCGGCTAAAGGAGCTATCACTAATAGACTCTTCTTTTCCACAATAAGGCCCATGTCTTAAAGCCTTAGAGCAGCCAAACTCCACTAATTTTCGCGAATATTCACCGAGCTCAGGCTTCCATGCCGCGTTAAATTCATCCACTAATGCCTCAACATTTGTGTCTAATTTCCTAAATGAGACAAGGGAAGTCACAACTCGGCTAGTTACATATTGAATTTATATTAGAACCATAAACTGATTAATTGGGACAGAAATGCTTACCTGATCAACAGTCTAAAGTACAAATAAGCCTTTATAAGAAGGATGCAAACTGTGTCACTCCGAAATCATTTATAAATGTATCAGACATGGGTGTGTCCAAGTGTCGTGTCGGACTTTTATTTTTTATTAAAATAAGATACTGACTGGGCTGTCTAATGCATAATAACACATTAAAGGAAAAGTTAGACGTCCGAGTCATAGCTTAAAATGAGGCGTCTATGTGTTAGGGCCGTCTAATGATTCTTGGGACCCCGGTAGAAAGTTTAGGTTTAAGGCCAACAAAAGCTAAAGGGTAGCGTCGGCTAACATGAATCATTATTTAAATCCTTTTAGGCTTGAATCAAACAATTATTGAAAATCTCATTATTCATTATTACGTAAAAAATACTTACTTAAACTCAAATATAATTGAGGCCTTGATTCTCATAACCTTTTGGGAAAATTCAGGTGTCCTCCGAGAGGACCGTCCTCTTTACACTAGAGGAGGACCAAAAAGAAATACTCCATTATAAAGCCTTATGTGTAAGGAGCACGGTCCTCCCCGAAGAGACGAAAATTTTTCCCGATTTGGATCCCCGATTAAAGAGCTCTGCCAAATGTCATACCTCATATCCATGTCTATGTCTCATAGAAAAAGACATGTATGGTAGTAAGAGAATATAACAAGAGTTGGACTAATAAAGAATGCAATTAACAAGGAAAGGACGATATAGGGAGCATACTGGGAGCATCGGTTGAGGACAAGATTAGCCGAAGTTGAGAGATGCTTCAAGTTCATCCTATTCATGATATCCATTTATAGTATACAAAAATATATGTTGGTCCCTTCAAAATTGAAAGAAACGATCAGTACGGGAGCTGTAATTGAATGTGCAAGTCTCGTTAGAAGATACTCCGTATTGTTTTTGGATGACAAGGAAACCCGCAACAGCTACTTACTTATAGAAGACATTGTCTAAACCCAGGCCATAAGTACCCCCACACAAGATTTGCTCATGTAAATATACTCTCTTCATTCCACCTTTATTATTGTCCTCTTTCTATGATTTTGATATTCGAATTAAATTATCTTATTTTCAAATATAGTAAGTGAACTATCCATAATATCCCTCGTCCATCACTTAGGTTAAATTTATTGAGACGTTAATGATATTCCATCGAGTTAGGGGACGTGACGCTGTGCCATGATTTGAAACCTCTGGTCAAGTTGGTTCAAGATAAAGAATCGAAGCCCAACTTTTATATTATTAGGATTTACATTTGAATCACATAATACCTTTTACTTTGAATTCTCATTTTAGCCTAAGTGAGAAATGAAAATAATGAATGAATGTAGATGCCGTAATCGTAAAGTTGAAAAACGTTGGATGATGAAGAATTACCTCAAGTGATGGATCATGGATGTGGAAGAGAAAGAGAGATGGAGATTAACGTAGGATGTTGGTCAAGTGTGGACAATCTTGGGGATTAATATTAATATAAATATAAATATAAATATAGTTACGGGATGATAATAATTTGGGAGATGACACTTGCATGCCATGCAAACCCCAAACTCCACGCACGCTATTGCCGCTTCTCATCATACAACCCAACCCACTCGCTCACTTAAACCTACACTATTCATCTTTCCTTAACCCACATCAAATCATTATCTACTGCCTTTCACTATATTTTTATTTACGCTCAATACCATCTTGCCTTATTTTCCGTCTTTTTTTTATGGGTTATATATTGAAGACGGCGTATATCCGTCTTCATTGTACACTGGTTGAATCTCCTCTTACAAGGAAGCAAACGGAAGGCAAGTAAGAGAGTAAATGGGAATTTGCCCTCTACTTGGCTCATTATGAGAGTAAATTCGACCCGTTTTCAATGAAGACAAATTTACGCCATTTTCAATAAATATTTGTGATTAATATATAGGTTTGCGGCAAAAATCAAATTTGGCTTCTGCCTCAGTCTCTTCTTAATTTGTTGCCAATTATCTGATTGATTTGATTTGTATAACCCAATTTCTCATTTAAGACAAGATAAAATTGTTTCAATTTCTAAGTCCTCTTAAGATTCTTTCCCACGGAGTTTCTACCCGATCAAGGATCCAAACAATCTACCCACTCATTCGTTGAACCAGGCGCAAGTCTTATTCTAGAAAGATAGGAGTCCCTACGACTGCAGATGCTCCTGTCTTAATTAACTCAAAAAACTCTTTAAGAAATCGGAACCCCGGCACGAGACCGATTTAGCTCATCGAGTTTCTGTTTTGGGAAGGATTTGTTAGAAGTTTCTGGCGAGCTGTTGGAGGAACAGCGGCTGGTGAACCGTATTCATCTTAATTTTAAGATATGTTAAATAAATACAAAATCACATGACAAATTGTTTAGGAAATGCCAATATTTTTGTGCCTATTAACCCTATGTAATATTTGACCCATCTTAAAATTTAAGACATATATTCCGTCTTAAGCAAAACTTCCTGTTTGTATAAATAAATTTGATTATGTACGTTCAACATCTATAAATAACATAAAAAGCCTAGACATCACCAATTCTTAGACTATAATACTCCCAGCAGTATGGTTTTACATGCTCCTTATCCAATTTTGTTTTTTTAAAACAAAAAAAACTACTTCCGTAAATATGTAACCACGCACATTTAGACTTGGCCAAACCAACCCAACCCGTAAAGACTAACTGAGACCCGAAATTAACACGAATTTTAGAGCCCGAAAATGACCCACAACCCGAATTAACCCAATGTGACCCAAGATTTGCTAGATTCTTAACTAACCCGGCTCGAAACCACCTGGCCCGAAAGTGACCCGATTTAAAAGATTTCAAGTGCCCTGAACTAGATAATTTGAATTCACCTTTAATAACTATACCTTATCACACTTTTAATAACTCATATTTGATCTGAGCCAATAATGGTAATACCTTATAATACTTTATTAGGAAAACCCACAAGGGTATTAATGTATTAGTAATCGATCAATCGAAGAGCAACGTTCAACGCTCAAAGGTAATGTATCCGACCAAAACCTCCTACCAAGACACCAAGGACTGATATTTAATTACTCCCTCTTAATCACTCGTTTCTTCCTCTTTCATTTTTGCACAATAATTTAGGAACTGAATTTAGTCCACATTACCCCACATACAAATGAATTTGGAACACAAAAAACAGACAACCCCACATCCAAAAAAGGAAAGAGTGAAGAAAATATGACTTACTCAATAAGGAAAGAAGGAAGATGTAATACCTCATGTATTACTAGGTCAAGTGGTAAGGGGACTTGGCCGTGTATGTGTGTTACTCGATTGAGTAGGGTAGTTACTCGGTCGAGTGTGGACTCGGTCGAGTGAAGTTCAGGCAGTTTGATAGGGACCCTGCTTGTTGGCACTCGATCGAGTTTACATGAACTCGGTCGAGTAGGTGTCTTGTCCGTTGTTTTGATATTTTATTCTCCGCGTGGGTCTTATCCTATATAAAAGGATTCTCTCTTTCTTGTTTCCTCATAAACCTTCACTAGTAACTCAAACTCTTACCAAAACCCTAGTATCTCTGTCTTTACTCTCTAAATTACTTATTATTCATCCTTCGAATTTTGATGAATTCTCTATTCAAGATCTTGATCTCTCTTTCTAAACCTTTGTAAGTAATCCTCAACATTAATCTTATGATTTCATCTTATCATCTTTTTAAGTTAAGGTCATGAGTAATTATGAGTAATTAGTATGAAATTAGCGTTTAATTGATTATTAAAGCGATGAGATTAGTGTTGTTAGATTACCATATGCTGTTGAGAATAGATTATTATGATTATTTTGACCTAGATTATTGTTGAGAGAGGAGGATTTGGGGAAAATGATACTAGTTTATAGGATTGTGGTTGTTTGACCTAGAAATTGGGGGAAAGGGTTATAGATTGTTAGTCTTTGAGTAGTATGTTGGAAATTAGGGAAAATTATCCTAAAATGTGATTATTGCCATAATAAGTGTAAGAATTAGGGAATTAGTAATAATAAGAGGTAATTAGTCTTAATGAGTGTTGTTTGCTAGTAATTAGTAGTAATTGCTACTATTAGGATATTGTAGGTGGCGACTTTATAAAGGAGGACTTCTAGCTTGTCTTGTGCTTGCTTTTGAGTTGATATCTTCAACGTAGGTTAAACATACCCGGTTTATGTGTATGTGATTGATTGATATGGATTATGATATGGTTGTGACATGTTGATTGATGTTGGATGTGTGTTGTGATTATGATAGATGTTGGTGTTGGGAGTGTTTATTATATGGAGTGGTTGTGGGAATCAGCTTCATAGACTTTGAGGATCGCACGTCATGGTCCCACCATGGAAGAGAGAGTGCACGTGATTATGACCTGGGACTCGGGTAACCTAGCTACTGCGGTAGATCCCATGGTGTCTATGGCGTGCCCTGGACATGGCGGTGTGCTACTTTATGGCACCGCGATGTGAGGACGGTGTGCTTTCTGATGGCATCAGATATGTGTGATGATGATATTGTGATTCTTTGATTTTGATTATGTACATGTAAACTGACCGGTGTTTTTGTTTAACTACAGTGATCCATACGACATTTTCGGCGTATGACAAGTAGGTGTTGAGCAATTTTGATGATATGCTTTGATGATTGTTGGGCTTTCACGGGGATTCATCGACTTGACTTAGTATCTTGTGTAGTTTATCTAGTATTTTGAGTTGGAACGTGAGCGTAGTTGAGACTTTTGAATTGAATTTGTTTTTGGACTTGTACATCTTTTGACCATGTTGACTTCCGCTTTACTTTGAAATGATAATATTTGTTGAGACTCTTTTTGGTACATCCTACCCTTGGGAAACCGACCCGAACTAACCCGAAAATGTGACAAATCCGAACAAACCTGAACCGAGTTGATTTGGTCCGAACCCGACCCGACGGATCCGTTTGCGAGGTCACCCCACTCATTTATCATTTGACTCTTAGACTCAGGGAAGCATTTATCCATAACCAAAATCCCAATTCTACTCTTTCATTTTCAAAGTATCCTCCTAAGTCCTACCTATTCAAAATAACAATCTATACACTTGTAATCAATATTTATTATCTAATCAAGTACTTCCTCCATTCAATTCCACTCTACCATGTTGTGTTTTGCACAAGTCTTAAGAAAGAAATAAAAAAATAATAAAAGGACAATTGAAAGAAACAATTCTGCTTTATTAGCATAGAAAAAGAGGGTGATTAACAAACTTGATTAGGATAACATTTCCCACCTAAAATTTCAATTGTTTAAATATCCCACCAAAACATGGTGTACTTTTCCCACCAAAGTTACAAACTTTTCAAAATAAAGGTGTCTAGAAACACACTTTACTCCTCAACTAATTACAAACAAACAAGAACGCACTTTACCCTCCCTTACAATAAATCTGTCCAAAAATAAATTACATAATCCAAAAACATAAGATCTGCCCAGAAATTACAAAAAGACTGTCCAGAAAGTACAATAAGTTACATAATCCAAAATGGGTTTTAAGTGTATGTCGGAAGAGATGCGGACTGAAGTTGCCATATTCTTGCTTCAAAAGTCGGAATCTGGGAAGCTATCTCATGGTTCCATAAAGGAAGTCGCTGTGAGGTACAATGTGAAGGATAGAACTATTTCAAATATATGGAGACTTGCCAAAAGAACAAGGTTAGTAGGTGAAAAATTAGATGTAAAGAGTGGTAGGATAGGCAACAAAAACAGGAAAAGAATTTTCCCAAATGTAGAGCATATCAAAACACTATCATACTCTCTTAGGGATACAATAGAGAGGGTGGCAGGCATCAATGGTGTATCAGTTGGAACAGTCCATTCATGGGTGAAAGAAGGCTTGCTTAAGCCCCATTCAAGTCCTTTACATCCTAAATTAAGTGATTTACACAAGGAGCAAAGGGTATTGTACACACTTAAGTCATTGGTAGTAAAACAAGTAGTTGAAGATGTTATTGATCTCAATATATGCCAATGACTGAAATAATGTTCAAAGAAATGAGCAATACAATCCACATGGATGAGAAGTGGTTCTACATTACAAGTGACAATGAAAAAGTCTATGTTGTGGAGGGGGAGGACCTTCCATATAGAAGCTGTCAATCAAAGCGATACCTCACAAAAGTGATGTTCATGTGTGCAGTTAGTAGGCCAATATTTTCAGCAGATGGTGAATTAATATTTGATGGGAAAATAGGCATGTTTCCATTTACAAAGCAACAACCAGCTCTTAGGGCAAGCAGAAATAGGCCAAGAGGGACATTGGAGACAAAGCCAATTGAATCAATCACAAAACAAGTCATCAAAGAATGTCTAATTGAGAAAGTTATACCGGCTATTAAAAGTGTATGGCCAGAAGGATTAAGCAAACATATATACATCCAACAAGACAATGTTAGGCCTCACATTACTAATAATGATCCCGACTTTATGGCGGCTGCAAATTCAGATGGATTTCATATCGAGTTACTTTTTCAGCCTGCTTAGTCACCAGATTTGAACTGTAATGACCTTGGGTATTTCAGAGCATTACAGTCATTACAAAAAAATCAGGCATCAAAGTCGGTGGATGAGTTAGTTAATGAAGTCATGCAAGCTTCCGTGGATTATAGTCCTACCAAACTTAGCAATATTTTCTTAACTTTACAATCAGTAAAGGTAGAAATTCTGAAATGCAAGGTTCATAATAATTTTTCAATTCCTCATATGGGAAGGGTCATCTTGCTTCCATTGGTATGTTACCAAGGAATTTAATAGTGAATGAAGACTTGGTAAGAGGATGCATTGAGTATATGCAAGCATTAGGCAAAACACAAGGATTAGAATACCTAATGAATGAACTAGGATACACTGTTTAAGCTATAGATGGTCATATTAATGGAATGTAATGCATCCTAAGAGTCTCATTTTGAAGTGATGTAAGTTAACATGAAATTTGAAATGCAATTATCAATTTAACATTCAGTTTTAATGATCATGTTACGCTTCAGTTTATGCTAAGCATTGAAATTTTAATGTCCAGTTTGTGTTACGTTTAATGATCATGTTAAGATTCAGTTTATGTTAAGCATTCAAATTCAACGTTAAGTTTTAGTGATCATGAGATATTTTCTTGTTCAAAATCATGCAATCATAATCATTGATATTGAATAAACAAAACAAAATAGCTACTGAACTAATATTATTAAGTATGCAATAATAATCATTGTTCAATTAATAATAATAGAAAGACTGAACTATTAAGGTATTTTTCATCATTGAGCTACAAACAAAGTTCTTAAGGCAAAACAAACAAGCAACTGAACTATTTATGTTAAGTGTAAAGATTCATGATAAGTTTAAGAGTTCATAAATATGCAATCATAATTATTGTTCAGTTAATAATAATAGAAAGACTACATAATGGCGTAGTAGGCCTCATCATCGAGTTATGACAAGTAATAATGCTACCTACACACACACATAATGAACGTAGACCATGCTATCCACTGAAATACTGAAACAAGTTAGGCAACAAGTGTCATTGCTCTCAAACCAGTGAGGTTAAGTCATCATAGAGCACTAATTCAAACTGCATTTCAAATAGATGAACACACACACACACCATTCATTGGTAAACCATGTGGCGGTTTATACATTTTTTTTAAATGGCCACTTATCGTTCATGTATAACAAAAACAAAACAACTCTCAAACCATTAAGGAATTTTTCATCATGGAGCTACAAACAAAGTTCTTAAAGCAAAACAAACAACCAACTGAACTATTTATGTTAAGTGTAAAGGTTCATGTTAAGTTTAAGAGTTCAGAATTATGCAATCATAATCATTGTTCAGTTAATAATAATAGAAAGACTACATAATTTCTCAGGCGTAGTAGGCCTCATCATCGAGTTATGACAAGTAATAATGCCACCTACACACACACACACAATGAACGTAGACCATGCTATCCACTGAATACAGAAACGAGTTAGGCAACAAGTGTCATTGCTCTCAAACCAGTGAGGTTTAGTCATCATAGAGCACTAATTCAAACTGCATTTCAAATAGTTGAACACACACTATATTCATTGGTAGACTATGTGGCGGCTTATACACTTATTTTAAATGGCCACTCATCGTTCATGTATAACAAAAACAAAACAGCTCTCAAACCATTAAGAAATTTTTCATCATTAAGCTACAAACAAAGTTCTTAAAGCAAAACAAACAACCAACTGAACTATTTATGTTAAGTGTAAAGGTTCATGTTAAGTTTAAGAGTTCAGAATTATGCAATCATAATCATTATTCAGTTAATAATAATAGAAAGACTACATAATCTCTCAGGCGTAGTAGGCCTTATCATCGAGTTATGACAAGTAATAATGCCACCTACACACACACAATGAACGTAGACCATGCTATCCACTGAAATACAGAAACGAGTTAGGCAACAAGTGTCATTGCTCTAAAACCAGTGTGGTTAAGTCATCATAGAGCACTAATTCAAACTGCATTTCAAATAGATGAACACACACACCATTCATTAATAGACCATGGGGCGGCTTACTTACTTTTTTTAAATGGCCACTTACCGCTTATGTATAACAAAAACAAAACAACTCTCAAACCATTAAGGTATTTTTCATCATTGAGCTACAAACAAAACAGCATCATTAACTTTCTCTATTGAACCAGTTTTATTAGTATATTTAACCAGTTTATATCATCTTTAATAGTTTATCATCTTTAACAGTTTATCACCAATAATAACAGTTTATCACCATATTCAGATAATTAACAATAAAAAAAGCAGAAATTAATCACAGACTGAGTCATGTAGACAGACTCACAGACTCAATCATGTAGACACACAATAATCACAGACTCAGTCATGTAGACAGACCACCAACAATAATTAGTCACTACCAACAATTAACTTAACTATGTGGTGTCAAGTTAACCAACAATAATCAGACTCAGTATTGTAGACAGGCTCACCAATTCAGAATTGATCGCTTTATGTTACAAACTCAGTCATATTTACATACTGAACAATTTATCATATTGACAGAGCATTTCATTTTATCTTACATACATAGTTATGTAGACAAACAACCCAATTCAGAATCAGTCGCTTTATGTATCAGACTCACACATATTTGCAGACTTAACAGTTTTTCATATTTACAGACAATTTCATTTTATCTTTCAGGCTCAGTCATGTAGACAGACATACCAATTCAGGTCAGTCGCTTTATGTTAAAGACTCACCCATATTTACAGACTTAAAAGTTTATCATATTGACATACTCAGCCATTTTATCTTACAGAGTCAGTAGTTAATTAGACCTTATAGTTGATCATCTTTACAAACTCACCAATACATAATCAAGATTCTACCACAAATAATGACAGTATAGTTAAATAAACCAACAATAACCGCAAATTAACCAAGGTATCTACCACAAATAATCCAAAATTCTACCAAAAACCTAACAGCAGTTAAGCCACAACAGCAGTTATATTTAATGTTCAACCAATAAATAACAAAGTATAGGTAAACAAACAAACAATGATCACAAAATTAACCAAGATTATACAAAAAACATTCACAGATTCCATCTCAAACCTAACAACAAATAAATCACAGCAACATTTATCTCAACTAAACCAAAATATAACAAATTATAGTTAAATAAACAAACAATAATCACAAAATAAACCAAGAATCTACAACAAACATTCACAAATTCTATCACAAACCTAACAGCATTAATTCCCAGCAGTATTTATCACAACTAAACCCACATATAGCAATGTATAGTTAATAAACAGTAAAAGATTAAGATTTCGTGATTATACCAAGAGCTTCGATTATTTATACTTAGTGTAGAACCTAGCCTCATAAGCCCGAAATTTCTTTGAGCTAATTGAATCAAGATCGCTCTCCACATATTCACCAGACACAGGAATACGGTTCTCAATATCTCTTTTACGCTTTTCTTCTAACCTTTTTTAGAAAACCATTTAACTTCTTAGTGCAAGGTGATTCCGGCATAACAGATCCGCAACCCTCCTCCAAAACAGAAGGGATAATAGGCGGCATGTGGATCTCAAGGGATTTAGGAACACAAAGTGTACCATCATCGATCTCAGGAATAATAGGAAGACAAATTCCACCATCATCGAACTCAGGAATAATAGGAAGACAAAGCCCACCATCATCGAACTCCGTTTCGTCAACTTGAGTCCCTAAATCATCAGGATCTAGGGAGTCGGGTACAATGATGTTTGGAGGAGGTGAATCTGGCCCAGAATCATCAAGTTCATCATCTTCCTCAACTTCTGAGGAACCAGCATTATACCATTCAAGAACACATTGCAAACACTCATTTACGCAATTTGCATGTGACAGATTCATGATGTTTTATAAAACAAGGGAATGATGAAAGGTTTTCTGAAGTTATAGATGAGATGATGAAGTTAATGGAGAGTTTTATAAAAGAAGATGATGGAGGCGATGTATTGAGAGTAGGGTTTCTGGTAGAAAGGGAGTGGCATGAAGACGGTTTTAGAGAGAGTAGGGTTTCTGGTAGAGAGAGAGAAGAAGGAGGCGGTTGTGGAGGCGATGTATTGAGAGTAGGGTTTCTGATATAGAGGAGGAGGAAGAGGAAGGAGGCGGTTGTAGAGAGAGAGGGAAGAGGAGGGAGGCGGTTGTAGAGAGAGAGGAATAAGAAGAGGGATAGGTTTTTGTAGAGAGTGAGGGTTAGGGTTTTTTTAATGGGGTTTGGGTGGGTATATATTGGGCTGGGTTAGGGAAAATAGAGGGAAAGGTTAATAAATGGGTTAGGTGTATTGGGTTAAGTTAGTATGCTAATTGGGCCAAAAATAGATAAGGGTTGATTTTATTAATGATAAGGTGTGACACCCTCAAATTTGCGGAAAGAAAAAAAATAATATAACTAAATAAAAGATGAGAATACATAACAAATGTGTCTTAAATAAAAAGGTTCATAACAAAAAGGAAATAATATTATACAAAAGAAATATCCAAAACGGGAGACATATCTCCCGTATAAATACGGAAATAAAAGAGTG
>JAIUZE010009798.1:0-51788 GCA_022085475.1 Heliosperma pusillum | reverse complement strand
CATATAAGACAGACAAAACAGGAGAACTATAGGAAACGTTCTCTCTCACATCACTCACAAATGTCTCAAAAATCCAAAACAACATGTCCAAAAGTGTCTAACTATTACAACTGAAAATTGTTCCAAAAACAAGTATTAAAATTAATCGGGTTGCCTCCCGACAAGCGCTGGTTTCAGATAGGTCCCGCACGACCTTGTTTAGCTTCGGATCAAGTGTAGGGAATGTCATCAGCACAGGCCTCTCTTGGCCTCCAAACAGCACGAGCATCCACAGGAGGATGGTTGGGCCATAGTACCCTCGGCAGACCGGCAAGGGGCGAATCTCCGTGCCCGGTTGATCTCGGATGGCCTCTCCAATCACGTGAGTCATAAATTCCTGCATCCAAAGGTTGAAAAGTCTCCAAGGTGTCTCCAAAGATGTTAGACGGAGATATAACATTAACAGAACAGGCAGAACTCATAGCATCAACACTAGCAGGAGACAGGGGAAGGTCAGAACTAACAATCTGGGGCAGGGGATGATCATGGAGCTCTGTGGGGGGTGGATGCCGATCGGCCAGGGTGTGAGGCCGATCGGTGGGTACTGCAGACTGACAGGTGAGGTCTCCAAACTGGTAGGTGGGGTCCTTTAATGGCCGGTTCTGGTCTCTAATGATCGAATTGGTCTTTACAACTAAGGGAGAGCGGGGTGTATCATAAAGTTTAAATACTAGAAGTTCACCCCCCCACCTTAAAAGTCAAGGTCCTCTTAGCAACATCAATAATAGCACCTGTAGTGTGTAGAAAAGGTCTCCCTAAGATGATAGGGATGTCGACATTTTCAGGTATGTCTAACACTACGAAATCGACCGGTATGTAAAACCCACCCATCTTAACCGGGACATCCTCAAGTAAACCCAAAGGTCGTGAAGTGGTCCTATCCGCCATTTGGACTGTCATATTCGAGGTCTTGAATTGGGTCAAGCCCATCTTCATAGCTAAGGATAAGGGTAGGACACTAACACTAGCTCCTAGGTCACATAAGGCGTTTTCGATGTTAATTTTGCCTATGACGCAAGGGATACTGAAGCTACCGGGATCAGCAAGCTTAGGCGGAGAGTCACTTTGTCGAGGTGCACTACACCTTTCTGTAAAAGCGACGGTCTCAACCTTGGGGAGGGTCTTTTTCCGGGTTAAGATGTCTTTTAGGAATTTAGTATAAGAGGGTACTTGCAAAACTAAATCTAGAAATGGAGTAGTGATGTCAAGTTTAGTAAGTACCTCTTTGAACTTACCGAATTGTTCCTCGTAGGGGGATTTCTTCTTAAGACGACCAGGGAAGGGAAGCTTAATCTTCATCCCAGCTTCTTCTGCCTGCTTCCCTTTCCCCAAACCAGCTTCATCATCATTCCCATAAGCTTTGAAAAGTTCAGAACGATCGGTATAGGGGATGGGACGATCGGTGGGAGTGATATTCTGGCCATTTTCTTCGTTTTTCTGCTTCTCAGACCTCTCAGCATTCTTCTCAGAACTTACTGCTCTGTCCTCAGCCTCATAGGTGGTCCCACTCCTCAATGTTATGGCATTCACATGGTGGACATGATCGGTGGTTTTGCTAGGCTGAGATGGGAGGTGGCCTTGCTGCCTTTGAGCTTGTGAGGCAGCTAGTTGAGCAATCTGAATCTCCAAGTTCTTAATAGCCCCCGCCTTTTCTTGGTCCATTTTAGCCACTTGAGCAATGAGGTGCTCCTGGCTTTTCTGCATTCCCATCAGCATCATCCTCAAATCGTTCATATCTGTGAATGTAGGAGGCTTGAAGGGTTAAGGTCTGTTTTGTTGCTGGTATGGAACTTGACCGATCGGTTGAGATGGTTGGCCGATCGGTGGATGCTGGTACTGAGGGTTTGGCCTGTTGTACTGCAGGTTGAAGTTCTGCTGCTGATAGTTCTGATAAGCAGCAACCTGTTCTACTACCCCTGGGTACCCAAAATTGTCCATAGTGTATTGTTGTTGGAGGGCACCGATCGGTGAGGGTATAGGGCCGATCGGTGGAGCAATCGTCGGGGCTGTGTTGACCTTCAAACTGGCCAACTGGGCTTTAAGATCCTCGATTTGGGCTGTCATACTCTGTTGGAAATGACCTTCAGTGCCTATATCAGCCAAAGTAGTGGAAGATTGGCCATATTGGATACTATGGCTAACCATAGTCTCTATCAACTCACGAGCCTCAGCTACTTCCACGTTAGAGAACATCCCATTTGCCGCGGAATCCAATATCCTCCTTGAGTCCGGCATTAGAGCGTTGTAAAAGGTCATGGCCATGAACCCTTCTCCAAACCCATGATGTGGGCATTGCTTCTCCAGGGTTTTGAACCTCTCCCAAGCATCGTAGAGATTCTCATTGAGGCGCTGTCTAACCCCGGTGATTTGCATCCTTAGGTTGGCCGTCCTCTCCGGCGGGAAAAACTTCCTGTAGAAAGCAAGGACTAGGGTGGCCCATGTATTGCTAGTTGCAACCGGCAAGGTTTCCAGCCAAGATGATGCTTTGTCCCTCAATGAATGAGCGAACATCATCCTCCGGAGTTGATCTTGTGTCACCCCTTCGTGGGTGATCAATTGGCAAAGGTCACAAAATCGGTTGATGTGGCGCGCCGGGTCTTCGGATAGCGCACCACCAAATTGTTCTTTGTGGATGAGGGTGTAGAAGGATGGGTCAATTTTAAAGTTTGTGGCTGTGAGGTTCGGTTTGAGAGTCCCTGTAGGAACTTGCTCAGCCGAGGGCACGGCTTCGTCAGCTAGTCTAGGCATGGTTTTTCTTGGTGATGTGGGTGGGGTTGATGTTGGTGAAATTGTAGGTGATAGTGAGGATGTAGGTGTTATTGTGGGTTTTTGTGTGCTTTCGTTGTCAGCCAGCCTTCGATTTCTGCGCAGTAATCTTTCTGGTTCAGGATCGAAGTTCAGCAGGGCAGCAGAGTTTCTCCTTCGCATAAACACTGGCAAGACAAATCAGAAAACAAGGCAAAACCGATCGGTGGGGGGTATGTACCGATCGGTATAAGGGCAAAATTTCACAGAAGTCAATTCGAACAGAAAAGAAACACCAAATTAATCAGAAAATTGCCTCCTCGGCAACGGCGCCATTTTGATAAGCGGTTTTAGTCGCTATAAATCCGATATCAAACAATAATTTATAGGTCCAAACTAAAACTAACTAGGGCAGCTAGTGATAAGTCCGGGTCGATCACAGGGAGGCGGTCGATCTAATCAAATCTAGGGTCAAGTTCAGTTCTGCCAAGTAACAGGTTTTAATAATTTGAGAGGTTGAGAAAGAGGGATAACAAACAAAAGCAATAATCAAAATGCAATATAAAGGGTACGAAAATCAGATGAAGGAAAAACTAGGGCAGAAACGGGATCACTATGTATCAACGGGATAGGTCAGCCAAGGTCTAAACAGCCTAAAGGGTCAGAAAGTTGCTTGTCCGGCCTCCTAACCACCCCTAGCGACTCTGATAACTGGTCCGGTCTCACATAAATTACTATCCTATGTGTCCACCGATCGGTGAAGGGCTTCCCACGATCGGTGCCAGGTCTATTTTCCCAATCACTTGGCCAGTCTCAGGGGAAATACACTAAACAAATGATAACCTAGCGTCCTAGGTCAGTCAAACGACAATTAAATCAAACATAGGTTCAGATGCATAAACGGTTTAATTGGAACCCCCAAATCCCGGATCCACAATAGTTCACCATAGCCCTAGCATGCAGATTAGCTACTCATGGTGATAGATATTAAGCAAAACAAGAAGACACAGGATGGTATGGCAAGATTCATGGTCGAGAAACGTACAAACATGAACGAAAATGACAGAAAACGAAATAAAACTGAATCAGAACCTGAATTATGGCAAAAACAAGGAGGATGTCGATCGGTATAAGGCTATGCCGATCGGTATAGTGTTGTAAATGATCGAAAACGAAAACGAAATTACTTCTAAATGAAATGGAATTACATAAATGAAAAATGGGAAATTGCTTTAGATCCGTGACAAGGGATCTGTGCTGCGGTGGTGAGATGCCCCCTCGAGATCCGCTGCTTCTCCCACTTATAACCCTCCTTTAGGTCTAGGGTTAGGTTTTTGGCCTCCAGAATTGAGTCTTGGGCCTGTAGCTGAAGCTGGGCTTGCGTATTGGATCGGTCCATGTTGGACCTTAGAGTCTTGAGCTCAATCTTGGATCTTTGGTGAAGGCACCGATCGGCATAAGTGATGGGCCGATCGGCATCATGCTAATTGGACTCATCTTTTGGTCTTGGTTGCTCCATCCGATCGGCATTGGTGCTTCACCGATCGTTCTTGGGTCTTGAGGGTGTCCAATGATCATGCTAACACTTCCACCGATCGGTCTAAGCACCTTACCGATCGTTCTTGGTGTTACAACCCCACCACCGATCGGTGAAGAGTATAAACCGATCGTCAAAGGCAGGAGGTCGATCGGTGAGAATTCCTGCACAGCGCACTAAACTTCAAACGCCCGCCATTTCTTCGTTACTTGGTCAAATGAGGCGTTTTCGGTTGCGTTTTGAAGATAAGAAGAAGATCTTTCCGTGGCAACTTGAATCGCCTCGTTCCAATGTCTAGAACTCAAGATATGGCCTCTCAAAGATGACCCTAGTGAAGGAGGGTCTCAAATCATAATCTTGATTTGTTTGAGCTCGATGTTGCTTCTTCATTATAGCTGGCCCAATCGGTATGACATGTATTTGAGCCTTGTTTTACTTCCTTTTCATCCAGAATCGATTGCGTGAGTTGGTGAAAGGTTGGTTCTTGATCCTTTATTCCTCGTGTTTAGCCAAAATGCTTTCAAATCACCCATAAAGGGCGTGAACTCTGCAAAATAGACATGAAACATACCAAAGTAGCAAACGAGAGGAATACGACTAGAAAAGAGCTCAAATGAGCTACCTATGATGCACAAATGGGGTAAACGTGTAGGCAAATGTGCATATGGAATACGCACATCACAAAACGACCGTATCGGCACCTAGATGACGACAAAAGGGGTAGACACAAGTATTTGAGATATCACTTGACGATAAACTTATGAACTGTCATAAATCGTTTCACATACCAAACATGCGGCTCAATCATCACTGGGTGGTTGGCGGAAGGTGTAGCACTTAGGTATCTACAGAGCCCCCACTTTGACTGAGGCTTGGACAAGGTAAAAGTCAAAGTATAGCCATCGGGTCAATCGAAGATTACAACCTGACGACTATCGCGACGCGAGGCAATTCAAGGGGTCTAAACCAAGGACCTGTCGTCGGGAACATTTTAAAGTCTGTCGACCATCGGGGAGGGTCGTTTAAAGTCCATTAGACTACGTACGAAAGCTCTCCAACCATAAGAAGGATTCATACCTGAGCATCTTCTTATTTGGACTAAGGTGCGATGCGAGGCTCGTCAGTCGTCTGAATATGGCGCGTAACGAGGCTCGCCAGCCGCTGGGGATAGGATGCGTAATAAGGCTCGCCAGCCGCTGGGGATAAGGTCATATGTGAGAATCGGCATGCCTCTGTCTTCAAGTGAACTCTCCTTGGGGAAACATATGTTGAAACTTGATATTTAGAAGATTCTGTCAGGATCGAATCATTCCGAGAATCTGCTCGGTTGTGGCGAGCAATATCTTGATGATAAAAGATGGGCCCAGAGATTTTACATCCAGAAAAGATGGGTCCCTGCTGGGATGCTGTGACGGTTTTGAAGCCTGTCGAGGCACAGGTCTTGAAAAAGAAGCAAATTATAAAAAAATAGAAGTCGGAGAAGAAGCGCATAAGATTTGGGCACACAAGTAACGAACTTGTAACCAACTATCAAATTTAGGCGAAGCACTGCTGGGGAAAGGGCGCAGCAAGAGCTGCAACCTTTGGAAGAGGCGCGACTATTGCTGCGTTCCTTCCCGAGCTTCTCCCTGTCTGATAAAGACGCGATCAAACGAAGGTTTTATTATTCATTTCAAAAAAAAATAACAACTCGAATAACCTCTCAAAACTTAACCAAACTTACGGAAATCTTGATCAAGTTACTCCATAAACCATGACAAAATGAGGTATGCGTTCCAATCTCGCTGTAATCGCTTATATTTGATTGATTTTGGATTGAAAATTAGGGTTTCCTTCCCCAAATAACTCAAAAATTGGGATTAGCACCTATTTGAGCTTTGTATGGTAGAAATTGACACTAGGAATGAACAATTGTCCTTGTTAGGAACATAGCCATGTACTTGTTTTCCGTTTTCGTCGAATTTTGAACAAATGAGACAGATACTCACTGAACCAAAAACCGCTTCGAAAATCCTCTTAGGGTAGCTCATTTAGGATGAAACTTGGTGTTCTGGAACCGTTATGTAATGGGTAAACTTGTTGTAGCATTATATTTTCATTTTGCGACGGTTTCTGCAGGACGCTTTTCGAGGGCATAACCGCTATTATATCGAGATGCTGTCGAATTTTCGACTCAAACCCATAATTAGGCTTTTGAATTTTGACTTGACTTGACCCCTACCCTCATGTGTAGTTGAGTTTTCGAAAGAATGGTCAAAAGATGACCAGAAAACTTTCTTTAGAGCCTAAAATGACTTGAAATGACTTGAAATGTGCTTGAAATGTGCTTGACATTGTTTCAAACCGCTGAGGATTTGCTTGAAACGTTTGACACGTTTGAAATGTTAACATGTTGAAATCGCTGAGGATTGTGCAGGTGACATTCCTTCTACGTCAAGGAGAGATCCTATGAACATAGACCATAAGCCTTCTTCTTCCCGTGTGGGAGAAGATATACCAGTCGAGGTGGTGCAGGAGACTGGGGCGACTGAGGAGGAGGTTTCGAGGAGGATTATTACAGGACGAGGTGGACACCATTTAGCGGGCGCACCTGGGTGGGGTGAGAAATGGGATGGTTGACATCTCATTTGGGAAGCAGAGAGCCACTTGTCTTACAGGATGGCACAGAGCATGGTAAGGCTTTGTGTTTGTTTTCCTTCCATATCCGATTGCCACTTCTTTTGAAATATAAAATGATTTCCTTGATTTGAGTTGCAGGAAGTCGGGAACATGAGGTTCTTTTCCGGCTACACGACCATGATGGAGGCGTATGAGAAGTTGACCGAGGAGGAGAAGGCTCTCATCGCGGGAGGAGCCTTCGGAGAGTTGGTCCGGGCTTGGAGATCGAACAGGGCGATGAAGATTCGGGATAACCTTTGCCTGATCCGAGCCTTCTTGGATTGTACTTGGGATATGACTTTGACCTTCCATATGCCTTTTGGGGAGGTCGGAGCCACCTTGGAGGATTACGGCATGATTTCTGGTCTGCCATGTGGAGACGAGAGCTTGGAGTGGCCGTCGGCGGCCATGGGGGTTGACTCGGAGGAGGCTAGACAGCTGATAGGTTGGAACCTGCCGGCAGGGACGGCTGCTCTACCTGAGTTGGTGCGGAGCTCTTACGTTAGAGACTACTTTGTGTGTAGGACTCTGACGAGAGTGAGGATAGGTGGAGATATGGTAACATTTCCTTCTTGCACAGCTCAGCAGAGGCCTCGGCTCTGATTGTGGTGGTTCTTGTCTTCGATTTACTTCGGAGATAAGGGGGAGAGGCTGTCGACGAAGCTTCTTCCTTTCCTTTCTGACTTGAGTAGCCTAGGTCGCTGGAACTGGGTTACTTCTGGCTTTGCGGTCCTCACTCGCTATATGAGGGCTATGGTTAGACCGGAGCTGATGGAGAAGGGGACTTCTCATGCTACAGTTGGTCCTGTACTCTTGCTAGAGGTATGATCCTTCCTTTTGATCCTTATTGAAAGATCAATAATTTTGTTTTGCATTGAAAGATCAATGTTTGATTTTATGTTGATATCATCATTACATTTTTTTTGCAGGCGTGGGTGTACTCTTACTTTCCGGGCTTCGCGCCCAAGAGGACGGAGCTTGAGCCGAGGGCGTGCCCAGCTGTGAGGTACTGGGTGGTGTGTCGTAATAAGAGCCAGCGTTCTTCTTATGATGTCTGTAGGAGGGCCGTGAATGCCCTGCAGTTGGAGCACGTAAGTATCTTGATTTATTTTTTTCGTCTTTACAAATGACCGTAGGGACGACCCTTTCGTTTCTAGAACTGGTCATAAGGAATGACCCCTTGTTTCTTTATTTCAGTAGGTGCCCATACCTTGAAGTGACTACCCGGACGCACCGGCTTTCGTGACCGAGGTCCTATGTCCTAGGAGCTCGAGTTGGTTGTTGCTGAGGACGCCCATGGGACCCGTGTGGTACTTGGGCGAGCGTTCGACTCGGCAGTGCTTTCGCAATGCTTCCACGGTCCCTATCGATCCTCATGGGTTGATGTAAAGGCCGGTCCGTGTACCTGAATTGGTTGGCGCGAGTGAGGACGCCCTCCTCCTTCTTGGTGAGGATTACCCAGGGTTTGTTCGTTGGAGATTGGCGTACTGGCCGACTGTGGTAAGCATTGCTTCAAGTTATAATGAATTTTTGGAAATGATAAATTACTTGTTGATGAACCATTTGATCTTTGCAGGAGATCGAGGTGGCGGGTGTTGAGCCCCGAGCTTACCCCGAGGGGATCGAGTACACAGACGCCACTGGCTTGACGACAGTCTCAGAGCAAAGTGAGTTTAGCGCGGCGGTGACTGATGCTGGTTGGAGGAGTGGGAGCACCTCGTGAGGATGGTGAGCTTCCAATCCATGACCATCTTTGTTGCATAGAAATGCATTTGTTTTAATTTTTATTTGTACTTTGAATGCAGGTGGCACCGTCTCGGCATGTGGCTTTATGGAGGGTGGCCAACCGGTTGCAAGCTACAGCCATTGAGGCACTCGTAGGTGGTCGGGACCGACATGTAGGAACCTATCATTCCCTTTGAATTTTGTATTTTAAAATGAAGTGACTAACTGAAATGAGGCATCTCTTTCGCAGAGGGACCTCGAGCAGGAGCTGGTAGAGTCTCGGCAGGAGACACCTCGTCTGTTGAGAGAGTTGGAGGCCCGGGATGCTAAGTATTCTGCCCTCGAGATTTAGGCTGGGCTTAGTGGCGATGAGGATTAGCCGTCTTTGTTTTGATTGTAAATTTTGGACATTTTGTACTTGTTTTAGATTTATTGTACATTTGGATTTGTTTTCGGGCGAGAGCCCCCAATTTTGGATTTTGTTTTTGGGCGAAAGCCCCCATTCTGATGTATGTATTCCCTTTTTTACTGTGTTATGACGGCATGAGTGCCTTTGCTGTTGGATTTCTGTGTTCCTGCAGATTAGCTTAAAGACAGGTTTGGTAGCTGACGGTTTCTGTCGTCGTGCTACCGAAATTTGCATAGAATTCATATAAATTACATGCAGTATATAGCAAATAATCTACTCAAATAATTTAAATGTGACATATCGGTAGCCTAAACTAGCGCGAAATGAGTGCCTGAAAATGAAAAAATGCAAAAAAAAATGTATGAAAATGTGGAAGTGTGAAAATATGATCGACAATGGGGAGGGTTACCCCCTAAAAAAATAAATGAAAATAAATATATAAGTTTAGAAAAATGGAAATGAAATGATTTTCCTAAAAAGAAAGGAAAAGAAAATGAATAAGTGTGCGTAATTGGCGAAAATGTTGATTATCTTCTAGAAAACCGAACCCGGCAAGGACTAGGAAATCTAAAAACCTTGGTAACTCGGCATATTTGCCAAACCCATATCCTATAGGAATAGTAAATCATAGACGAACATGAATTAGGAAAGGAAGAAGCTGGAAATCCCGAGAAAGAGCTTGAGGAAGAGGGGCAATAAGAGCTGCAACTCTTTGAAAGGGCGCATCTGTTGCTGCGTCGTTTCCTGGGCTGATCAGACCTCGGTTAAAATTAGGAAAAGACGAATAGTATATATAGCGAGCTCGGTTGAAGGTATTATTCACGCAACTCTTCCTTCAATTATCCGTCTCTCACATAAAAAATTCTCTAATATCAAAATCTTTCAATATTATGGATGCCTTTGAAAACCGTCTCAAAGAATGGGCAAATCAGTTTACCCATGTTGAGAAACATGACATGGGTGCCTACAACTTAGGGACAATTCTGAGCTTAAAGTTGGTAAAAGTTGTAAGGCCCTTCCTAGATACGTGTCTTGAATATTGGGACCCAGAATTACATGTATTTGCCTTTCCTGGAGGTGATTTTTGTCCCTTCCCTGAAGAAATAGCTGCCATTGGAGGATGGGACCCATAAGATGCTCCAGTTATACCCCTTAACTCCCAAGGGTATAAAAGTAAATTCAGGGACCTCCTTTGATTGACTAAAACTGAGGTAGACCGATATGTTACCTCAAAAGGTGTCTGTATGCCTCACATAAATATCGATTTGACTTTCTAAGAGAATACGCAGAGATGGGATTTCCAGCTCTACTGGTTGTACAACTTCCATTCCATAGGTTAGATAGAAAGGAGTGGCCCCAATGGGTGTCCTAACTGAAGTGCGATAGCCCCACAACGCAAAGGGTATCTTGCTTGGCCAATCACGGTAATTATCGATCATTTTCTTGAGGATTGTGACTACATTCTTATTAGTTGCCTCTACTGCGCCATTAGTTTGAGGTCTATAAGGCGAGGAATGATGATGCTTGATGTTTTACTTGGCTAGCAACTGCTTAGTCTCTGCCTGAAAGTGTGTTCCATTGTCACTGATGATTTCATGTGGGCAACCATATCGACAAATGATATTGGTTTGTATGAACTTTGCCACATTTTTAGCGGTAAAACTAGTGTAGGATGCTGCTTCGACCCATTTGGTGAAATAGTTGATAGCTACCAAAATGAAACAGTGACCTCCTGTTCCAGCTGGAGTGATCTTTCCAATGATGTCGATTCCCCAAGCAGAAAATGACCAAGGAGAGGTCATGGTGTAGAGCAATGAAGGAGGAACATGCTCAACATTCCTGAATATCTGGTAATTGTGGCAGTGTCTGACGTATTTAATACAATCTGAATCCATAGTCGTCCGGTAATAACCTAGACGTGTGATTTTCTAGGTATGCCCCTTCATCCACCAGAGACGACACATCCATTGAGGTTTCATGCGGCTCACATGAGAAGCATGTGCAACCCCGCATTTGAGACCTATAATCATTAAACAAAACTCAAAATCTATGCTCTTCCTAAATCGTTATTCCTCTTCTTCCTTGCATCTTATTTCGGTATCTCCAACTTCTTGTGCATCTGATTCGGGATCTTCAACTTCATGAACGCGAGTTTGGTTGGCAAACGACAACCACATCGAAATTGTGAAGGAATAAGATGAATATATGAATTAGTAATTGAGAGAAACTGGTTGATTGATTTGGAGATTAAAGGATTTAGAGTTTGGAATAAATTGGGGGATTAGGGAAATCGAGATGGAAGAGGGGTATGTTATATTATTTGGGATTGGGATTGGGATTGAGATTGGGATTGGGATTAAAGAATGGGTGTAACTAAATGAGGGTAGATTGGGAAATTTGCGTTAATCGTCACTTAATAAGTCGGGAAATAAGAAAACGATGCTCGGGGAAAAAATACGGTGGTGTTTGGGGAATATACAAGGAAGGTTGGGGGTTATTTGTAAAAATGTAAATACGTGGTGGTAAATTGTAATTTTTCCTAATTAATACTTTAATATTTCTATCTTTCATTGTTATATTATACCTCATACATTGTGAAGTGAATCTTACTTCTATCTAATTTATCCCCCTATATATAAAAGCTGTGTTTTTTCCAACCTTTCTATTGGCCGGAGAAAACTGACATCCCCCCTTCTAGCAAGTAGGACCCACCTAATTTTCAAAATATTCAATTAATCTCTCTCCTACCCACACAAACTATTTACATATGACCTATTATATAATATGATTTCTTAACTTATACTATGATAATCCCAAAAATATATATATATATATATATAATACATATTATATATATATGTATATATATCTATATGTAATATCTCTATATATTCTATATCATATATATGATATATCTCTCTATCTGTATAATCATTACATCTATCTATTCTCATCTCTCTATCTCTTCTATCTACTCTCCTATTCTTCTCTCTCTCTCTTCTCTCTCTGACTCTCTCTCTCTCTCTCGCTCCTCCTCTCTATCTCCTTCCTCTCTCTCTCTCTGTCTCTCTTCTCCTCTCTGTCCTCTCTCTCTTTATCTCCTCTACTCTCGTCGCCTCTCTCTCTCCTCTGTTTCTCTCTCTCTCTCGACTCTCTCTCTCTTCTCTCTGTCTCTCTCTATCTCCGTCTCTCCGCCCGGTTCCCCTGCGTCCTTCCCTCTTTTTGCTCCCTCCGATCCTCTCTGCGCCCTTCGCTCCTTTTCCCTTGGTGGTTGCGCTTCCCCGGCCCCCCTACCCCTTCGCCTCCTCCCTTCCTTCTCCCCTCTTCTTTTCTTTCTCTCTCTAGCTTAAAGTTGATGACATTTTAGCATTTTAGGGTGTAACTTTTGTCTTCAAGTGTAAATTTTATTTTTCTACAAGTATACGGTTTTACAAGTGTAACTTTCATCTTGTACGAGTGTAACTTTAATCCAAAAAAGTGTAACTTTATACTAAAAACTGATTTTAAGACACGTTTTTGACATTTTACGTATTTTTAGAGTGTAACTTTAACCTTTTACGAGTGTAACTTTAATCCAAAATATTCTAACTTTATACTAAAAAGTGATTTAAAGACATGTTTTTTACATTTTACGTATTTTTAGAGTGTAACTTTAGCCTTATACAAGTGTAACTTTAATCCAAAATATTCTAACTTTATACTAAAAAGTGATTTTAAGACATGTTTTTTACATTTTACGTATTTTTAGAGTGTAACTTTAGTCTTATACAAGTGTAACTTTAATCCAAAATATTCTAACTTTATACTAAAAAGTGATTTTAAGACAAGTTTCTGACATATTACGTAATTTTAGAGTGTAACTTTAGCCTTATACAAGTGTAACTTTAATCCAAAATAGTCTAACTTTATACTAAAAAGTGATTTTAAGACAAGTTTTTGACATATTACGTAATTTTAGAGTGTAACTTTAGCCTTTTACAAGTGTAACTTTAATCCAAAATAGTCTAACTTTATACTAAAAGGGATTTTAAGACAAGTTTTTGACATATTACGTAATTTTAGAGTGTAACTTTAGCCTTATACAAGTATAACTTTAATCCAAAATAGTCTAACTTTATATTAAAAAGTGATTTTAAGACATTTTTTTACATTTTACGTATTTTTAAAGTGTAACTTTAGCCTTTTACAAGTGTAATTTTATTTCATCTTATTTTGAAATTTTGAAATTTTGAAATTTTAACTAATTTATAGTTTAATCCTAGCCTTTTCAAAATATAAATTTAGCATATTGAGAGTATAACTTTAGTCATTTATAGTGTAAATTAACCCTTTTACGATAGTAACTTTAGTCATTAATAGTGTAACTTTAGTATATTGAAAGTGTAATTTTAGTCCGTTGAGAGTGTAACTTTAGTCACTGAAAGTATAACTTTAGTAGATTGAGCGTGTAACTTTAGTAGATTGAGTGTATAACTTTGCACCTGTAAGAAGTAACTTCTTCAAAAATAACACCAACTTTATTTATTGAGTTTTTGAAATTTTTTTAGTAGATCTAAATTGGAGGAAAAAGAAAAAAAAAAAGACTCAAACTGAAGTATAGGAAAAAGATAAAATGAAGGAAGGAAAAAAATACTCAGACTGAAAATGGGGTAACTTTAGTAGATTTTTTTAGATCCACCACCACCACCATCCTCCACGACACCCTCCCCGACCCCAACACCTCACCACCGCCACCCTCCTCTAACTCCAACACTCCCACCATACCGACCTCCTCTGACCCAAACACCCACCCCGACACCCACCCTCCTTAGATCCTAACAACCTCACTACCCTCTAAGCTAAATCTGAAAAAAAATCAAGAGAAGAAGAAATATAGGAAAATGAAGAGGCCACGGTGGAGATGAGGAGGAGGAGCCACGGTGGAGAGGAGGGTAGTAGTGGTAGATCTGGGTCGACGGCGGTAGCAAGTGGTGTTAGTAGTGGTAGGTTTAAGAAAGGAGGGTAAAAAAGGAGAAGAAGATGTGGTTGCGACTGGTGGCCGGAGGTGGCCGGTCATGAAGAAGAGGAGAGAAAGTTAGGGTTGTTTTATTTTCAGATTTGAGAGGATAGAGGAAGCGGGTGGTGACGTCGTGGTGGCGCCTGCCAAGGTGATGGCGACAACGTGGTGGCGGCGTCGTGCAGTGGTCGGCGGCGGCGTGCAGTGGTCGGCGGCGGCGTGCAGTGGTCGGCGGCGGCGTGTAGTGGCGGCATGGTGGCTGGTGGAGGTGGAGGCGGAGTATGGATGAGGGTGTTGTGGATCTAGTTTATTTTTTTGGCTTTGGTTGTTTATTTGAGTTGAAAGAAGAATAGATGGGGGAGTGTTTTTTTTAGAGAGAAGGTTGAGTGTTTTTTAGAGAGAAGAAGTGAGTGATTTTGAATGATTGAATTGTGAGGGAAGTGAGTTAGAGGGATTAATGTATTAGTGGTTTAATTAGTGTTGTAGTGAGAGAGTGGGGTTAAACACATTATTAATGACCATTTTGTGTTTTCATCTCAACCACCCATTTCCAAGATCCAATGGCCTCTAAGAGGACTCATGGACTCAAGGTTTTGGGGTGGACTCATTTGATCCCTATTCTATGTATATATATATATATATATAACAATCTTCAAAATTTAAAATTACATTCTAAAAATAAAATTAAAAAAAATACAAAACAATCTTCATTCATAATGCTAAACCATATAATATACATTTACTAAAATATTACAAATACAATCTGAACGTAAAAAAAATTACAAATCAAATAATTATAAAAAAAATACATATTGAATATATAGTTACAAAAAAAATCATGAAAAACTTCATTTGTTACTATAATTACAAACTGATTTCAGTCTTGAAACATACAAAAAAATCATTCTATACAAAAAAAATACTTTATAAGAGTCCTTAAGTTTTATATAAAAAAATATACAAGTCTTAAAAATAATTGTAGCAGATTTGAGATAAATAATGCAAAAATCCAGAAGAATACATCCCAAAATTGTGAAATTACCCAGAAATTAAAATCACAGATCCCAGAAATAGGAGAAAAAATCATAATTAAATGAGGAGGTAAAAAAAAGCAAAAGAAAACACATAAATTTATTTATCATGGCATCCAAAATAATGATAAAATAGAAGGGCGTAAAAATTACAAAAACATACTATCAATGCGAATATGAAATTAATCCGCTTAGCTTCAAATGGTGATCATGCCATCAATTCGAACATGTATTAGTTCATCAATCGGCTCATAGTTCACCAGAAAAAAAAGCGAGCGTTGTTTTTTTTAACAATGACAAATGGTAAAAATGAACAAAATCACTAAAAACATAAATTAACGTTGGAAGGATTTTGGAAAAGCGTGAAAGAAGAGAGGGAGGTAGTGATAAGATGATAATGGGTAGGGTTTGTGGAAATGCTAGGTTGAGTTATGTGTCATTTTGATGAGTTTTAGTACTTGTTTGTCTTTTTGGACCAGTGTACAGAGTGAGCTTCACCCATATTTTGAATATCGATGAAAATGTCACCGAAATTGAAAAAGAAAATAGAATAAAATAAATACAAGGAAGCAATCATTACAACTTACAAAAAGTAATATTGGTTACACAAAATCTCATTGAAGACGGATTATACGGATATAATCCTTCATCTATATACCTCACAAAGGTTAAGTGGGAGACATACTTTCTCTCCTGCTTCACCTCCCACTTGCTCTTTGTGAGGGGTTTTAAGTTGAAGACGGATTATGTCCATCTTCAATTAGACAGACTCTATTATTTACGGGGAATTTTTCTAAAAGAATTGTAATCTTATCGTTATTATATTCATTGTCTTTCTTTACGTTTAAGATGTTTTTAATTGATGATATATTACTATATTATTGTATAACTTTGTGCATTTGGACTTCAAAATTCACACACTTTGTCCATTTATCAACATTTTAATGATATCAATTGTTTAACAAGCTATCACGTGCATTTTTGCACGTGTTTAAACACGATCGATGCATTCACGACGAGGAATTTTAAGGAGTTTGAGATTAGAAGATTTGAGAAATTGACATCAGCTAAGACAGCCAGAGTAAGACAGCGGTTGTATAGAGTGAGTTGAGTGTGAGCTGTGAGCTGAAGGTGTCGTACAAAATTTATGTGGTAATAGGGTTTTTATGTGATTGGTTTAGAACGAAATAAAAATTGAGTTGAGGTATGAAGGTTCAGACCAATGCATAATATAAGGTGATATGTGAGTATTTATATGTGCTTACTAAATAAAAAATTGGTCGAGGACGAGTATTAAATCAAGACAATTTATATAATTTTAATGCTTAATCTATGTAATTATAAATATTATGTTTGTTACATTATTTATTAATAACTTAATTATAATTTAGAAACATACTCATTTTTATTTAATTACCTTGAATTTTATTATTTTCATTTAAAATGTTAAATTAACTAGTAACTTCAATTATTTGTACGTCAAATCTCTGTTTATAGACTGATTTATATTGTCACGACATTGGACATCTAACAACTCTTATTTATATGCTTTTGTATCTAATAAAAATGTATGTTATTACGACCCATGCATTTTTTGCACGGGTTTAAAACTAGTACTTTAATATTTCTTTCTTTCATTGTTATCTTTTCATTGTAATGAGAATCATTACAAAAGAATGTCTATGGAATCTAATTTCTATTATCTTTTTTTATCTAATGAGATTTTAAAAATCTACGATACATGTTAAACAAATAAATTACTTCATTCATCTCAATCATTTGTTTGTCTTTCATTAAAAAAAACTGCTCATAAATACAAAATGCGGATAAATGAATGAGCCATAGAGAGTATCTAAATGCTTTGATCTTACGTCTGATAGAAATTATGTACCCTTTTTTTGTGAACGATTCTTATGGCGTACTACATTAAATGATAAAAGTCATCCTCACGCCAACTTCTTACGAAGTAGTTTTCAAGGATCTTAATTGGTTCTTAAAACGTTTTATTCAAAAAAAAAATATATGTATAGGGACAATTTAGTAAAAGGGGGGCCTCATGCGATCTAAAATGAGGCTCCGTTATTGCAGTATGAATTGAATTTATCAACACAAATTCTCATTGTAGACGGGCATATACATCTATAATTGTAGACGGGTCGTATTTGTCTCACAAAGAATCAAGTGGCAGCAAGTGGGAAACGAGTGGTTTCCCACTTGCCCTCCTCCCACTTGCATTTTTGTAAAGGGGATCCGACCGGTCTACATTTGTAGACGGATATGCCCGTCTGCTATGAGACCAATTGATTTATCAAATATATATCAGCGTCTATTGATCAACGAATGAATCTTTTTTTTGGTTAAAATGCAAGCATTTTCCATTGATAAAACGATATTACGATCATTTTAAGCACCTTACAACCCATTTTTGCGTACAAATATTACATTCATTGTACCTTTAGCAACCAATTAGAATCCCTATTAGAAATTCCTCTAAGATTAACAATACATCAACTTTTAATACTTCTTTGAATCTCTCGGACTACTAAATCCGCTTTAGTGACACAATGGGATAACCTTGCCTCATTCCTATGCGTCCAAATGAAATACCAGGACGCCAAAATTGTTGTTGTTGTGATACTCTTCCTGACTCTGCTCCACCTTCTTTGTGAAATTCTGCTGAGACTGTCAATCTGAATAATATCAGTAGCCAACCAACTTCCAACTTTCTGCAGTATATATTTACTAAATGGCAAGCAACCAAGAAATGCCTATGATTTTCAGTGTGCAAATGACAGATACAGCAGAGATCATTTTTTTTTCACTTGATATTGCACCAACCTATCTTTCAACATTAAAGCCTGCTTTAAAATTAGCCAAGCTATAAAGGTATGTTTAGGCATTGCCATAGGACGCCAGACAGACATATGCCAATCCACCATAGCTCTTCTATATCCGATTCATTCATAACACCCTTTTACTGAATACACTCCAGTACTAATACTCGAATGACCATCCACAAACTCTTCTCTAATCACCTCTCTAACACTGCATATCTTCTTCCAATGACAGCTTGTTTCAGGAGAAGGATTATAAGACAATCAATAAGAGCCCTTCAAATAGATATGATTCACCCATTGGACCCAAAGTTTGTCTGGTTTTACAGCTAACCACCAAAAACCAATTTCCCAACCATTGCAGCATTTCATACTTGACTTTGCTTCAACCCTAATCCCCATTCTTTCTTAGGGACACAAATGTACTGCCATCCAACTAGGGAGAACAAACATTGAGGCCCAATAGTTATGCATAGTAGAGAGCACTGAGGATACCAGAATGAGTCTGCATGCATAAGATAAATTTCTAGTCCATAGGCTTCTCATTCTCTCCACTATTTTATCTATCAACATACTACAGTCTTTCTTTAGCAACCTCCATGTTGTTATAGGCACCCCAAGGTATTTGAAAGGCAACTCCCCTTCTGTAAAAACTAAGAGTGATATAATCTCCTTCTTAAAGCCAGTATGAATTCCATTAAAATAAGCACAAGATTTCTATGCACTCATCTCCAATCCCGAAGCTTCGGAAAAAGCAGAGTAAGCCTCAGTAATACCATTATTGATTGCGCATTCCCTTTTCAAAAACGCATCAAATCATCCGCATACATTAGATGAGTTAACTTTAGCTCCTTACATAAAGGATGATAATTGAAAGGTAACTTCTCAGTAGCACACTTGAGTATTTACTCAAATATTCCATGCTTAAAGTAAAAAGCAATGGTGACATGGGATCCCCTTGCCTAAATCCTCTCTTTTTAGAGAAGAATCCAAAATTCTCTTCATTAAGAGAAATGGTAAAAGAAGCATTAATAACACATTCCATGATTAGATCTCTGAATTGATTAGGAAAATTGAAAGCATTCAATACTTCTCCTAAAAATTTTCAGCTCACAGAATTATAGGCCTTCATTAAATCCATTTTGAACAAACATCTTGGTGAGCATGCCTGCCTATTTTACAACCTGACTTAATCTTGACACCAAGATATTCTCAATAATACTTCTTCCTTTAATGAAACCACCCTGATTTAAACTGATAACTTCAGGAAGTACCTCTAATAGCCTAGCACAAATCAGCTTAGAGACACATTTATACAGTACATTGCATCATGCTATGGGTCTGAACTGAGATGCATTGGTGGGCATTTAGCATTTTGGGATAAGAGTAAGAACAGGGGCATTAAGTTGCTTCAGTAATTTGTCAGTTCTAAAAACATCAGTGATTGCAGCACACACTTCATCCCCAATTATACTCCAAGAATCTTTATAAAAAGCATTGGAATATCCATCTGGGCCAGACACCTTTTGATCAGGTATTGAGAAGATGGCAACCTTTATTTCCTCATCGGTGACAGGCTTTAGAAGAATAGAATGATCATCAGTATTACACACTACTCCAATTTGAAAAATCTTTGCATTCACCGGCCTTGTTTGAATCTCAGTCCCCATGATATTTCTATAATACTTTAAAAATACCTCCTGAATACCCCGGGGATCATCATATTCCTTACCAATAACATCTTTGTTGGAAATAACGTGGTTTCTCAAAAAGTGACTCTTGTTCACACTATGGATCCCGTTGGTTTTTGCTTTTTGTTGAAGAAACTGAGTACAAGTTGCTTGCAATTTCTTATATTCAGCAATAGCCTCTATTTGCTTCTCAATTCAGTAACCATCCCCAAAGATTGCTTGCAATTTAAGTCTGAATAAACTCAAGATTCTTTAAAGCCATTATGGTACTCTTCTCATTATCACAAAAATACTCATTGTTACAATTCCTGAACTCAACTTTTAGATGCTTAAGTTTTTGTACTAAACAGTACATTTTAGCCCCATGAAATTGCATATTCCACCAGCTAGATAAGCAATTAATATAATTAGAGAACTTTCCCCACATATTAAAATACTTTTCGACTTTTTATGATGAAATTGAGAATTCATACTCTTCAAAAGGCAAGGAGTATTATCAAAATCCCCCTCGGACATGAAATGAGCATACGTATCTCTCATCAGATCACTCCATTCAACATTAATCATAGGCCTATGCAGCCTACTATACACCCTAGTAGAAATGTCCTATTTATTGTTCCAAGTTAATAAGGAACCCATAGCAGGGCTGTCAAGTAATGCACACCTATTCACGCAAGCCTGAAACTCCTTTATTTCAGCATCACAACTACTCCCTCCCAGCCTTTCAGAATGGCTAAAACAGTGTTGAAATCCCCACACACCAGCCAAGGACCATTGATAACTAAGGCAAATAAGTCTAGTTGATTCCATAAGCCTTATCTTTCATTTATATCATTAAAAGCATAAACCATAGACATAAAAAAAGGACTTACTAGAAGAAATTTCCAGTTTGATACATTGAGTAGAATAATCATAAAATCAACAAGAAAAATTGCACGGATTCCATAAAAACCAAGATCTCCCACCTTTATGCCACCTATTCGTTGGAGTAGGTATCCTCCACAATAGTGCGTTTACATAATTAAATCTCATTATTGGAATATATTTGAGAAATATTATTAATTATACTTGTCAGTTGATTAACGTAAAACAATAACGATTGGCTGACTAGAGTTTGACGTTATTGTCGTATGACGGCGGTGATCAACTGATCCCTTTAGGTCACACCTATAGGATGGAACCCCAATGGTAAACTAATTATTTGTATATGATACATTTCAATTAGTCCCTTGTATTAAATGACTAAAAGTTAGTGAAGAGAGTTTTATTTGATATTGAGTTAGGAATTCAGCCCGAATGAATTTATTATTTGATTATATGATAATTAAATAATCAATTCTATTTCTTAATTTAATATGATTAAATAAAATTTAGTAATTGACTAAATTTGTACTAAACAATAATATTTGATTATTATTAGTACGGTGTTTATATATATTACAAGGTAGTGGTAATTAGTTATTAATCTTACAAGGAGTTGTAAAATTAGTTAATAGAATATTGTGTGACCCATTATATATTGATATAATGGTCAAATGATCACTTATAAGTTAAGTGTATATTATTATACTATTTGAATTATTTAATACTTAAATGATCAAATTAACACTTAATCATATAAGATTATTATGGGTATGACTTATAATCATTTGTAAGACAAATATCAAACGTAAAAAATGAACCCAATAATGCTAAAATATGATGGTAGACATCATCATTAGTTTTGGTCAATATTTCTACTCCACCATGTGATATTATCACATGTAAAGACTTACTACAACACACTACCTTTGTCTATATATACCTACAATCATAAGCTTTTGGATGTAAGAAAGTTTGAAGACCAAAATAAGAAGAGAAAAGAGAGAGCAAAAGTTGTTCTATTTTTCTTCATCTAAACTTCATCAAATCGACATAAAACTCTCAAATATATATTAGATATCAAGTGGAGTGTAAACTACTAAGGCTTACAAGTTTTAAGGACACTTGATTAGATTGACTCAAACTGAGAACAATGTCAAGTAACAAATGGATGTTGTTTTAGAGAGGGTGAATTGTTTAGCTGAAAACTCAAGGGATATGACTTAGAGACACTCCTCTACAGCAAGGCACAAGAGAAAGGACTCAAAGACTGATTTTTGAGACAGTTTTCAAGTGTTACAGCAAAGCACAAACACCCTAGACTAGACTCAACAGCAAGCAAGTTAACCACAGCAAGGCACAGATATAACTTGACTCACAAGACAAGGCACTGATCAAACACCTTGGAGATGTATCAGGCTTGTTTCAAACTACAGCTCTTAGCACAAGTTTGATAGATTTGAGGGATTTCTCAAAGTTAATTCATTCATAAAAGTCTACTGAAACAAACATACAAGACCTCCTTATATAGAGAGGTTGGTATCTTGTGAGCCATTGGATGTACAGATCATCCAAGGGCCAACTTAGGGTTCAAACTACTACTACTGACACTAATTAAGAGCCTCACAATAGGACGAGCTCAACAACTATAAAGTTCAGACACAAAACACAAAAACAGACTGAATCAAAAAGCAAATAAAGCAGTTTTGGAGTTTTTCCTGAAATGGAAATCTGTTGTTCTTGTTGTCTTGTTGCTTTGCCTGGGTGTTTTGCTCCTTCTTGGGACTCTCTACTCTTATTAGAACTTAGATAAACCTGCCTTGGATGAAGACAAGTTGACTTAGGCAAAAGGAAACCTCATCTGAACATGTACTGCCTCTGCTATGCTGCTCACTGGACTCTAGCTTGGGGTGTCTGTTTCATGAGTTTTTGCTAGACTTCAAAAGGGTTTGTCCTGGGCAAACTTGTAGCTTAGAGGGTTGACTTGATGGTAGGCCATGGTGGGGGTGGTTGGGATGCCCTGGTGTACCTCCTAGCTGCAGGGTTTGTTGATTGGTCTGCTGGGCCTGAATGGCTTTGTTTCTGTCTTGTGTGGGTAATGTGGGTTGTGTTGGGGCTTGGCATGGGTTGATGAGCCCTGGACTGTCTTCCTCATTGGTGTGGCTTGTTCTGGCTTGATCTTGGCTTGTCATAGCTTGTTGTTTGGACCTTGTAACTCGAGCTTCCATCTGAGGGGTCCTTGGGGTCAGGTTTGCCTTGTTTGTGGCTTGATCATCAAGGCCCCTTGGGTGAGCTCCTGCTGCAGCCTCCCCAGGTTGAAAAGGGCTTGACCTCAAGCCTGTGTCTTCCTCTCCCTCAGAGTCTTCAAAGAAAGGACTAAGATCTCCAACATTGAATGTCCCATGGACTGCATACTCTCCTGGTAGATCAATTCTGTAGGCATTAGGTACTATCTTCTCTATGACTTGAAAAGGACCATCTGCTCTTGGCTCTAGCTTGTTCTTTCTCTTGGACGGGAACCTTTCTTTCCTTAGGTTGATCCATACTAGGTCTCCTGGTGCAAAGTCGTTCTTGGTCTTAGGAACCTTGGCATTCTTCTTGTATAGATCATTAGCTTTCTCAATTTGTTTTCTGACTGATTCATGGAGTTTTAGCATTTGTTCCACCCTCTTCTTGGCATCATAGTGGACCTCTGACCTGCACACATTAGACAAACTCAAAGGCATTAAGGGGTTAGTACCATAGACCACTTCAAAGGGGGAGTGGCCTGTGGCTGCTGATGGAGCTCTATTGAAAGAGAACTCTGCTTGAGCCAACTTCAAGTCCCAATCCTTGAGAGATTTGCTGACTATACACCTCAAGATCCTTCCCAAGGTCTTGTTGGTCACCTCAGTTTGGCCATCAGTTTGAGGATGATGGGAGGTACTAAACAACAACCTAGTGTTAAGCAGCTTCCACAATGTTCTCCAGAAATGGCTCATAAACTTTGTGTCTCTGTCAGACACAATAGTCCTTGGGACTCCATGTAACCTCACCACCTCATCAAGGTATAGCTCTGCCACACTCACAGCATCCTCAGTCTTCTTGCAAGCAATGAAATGTGCCATCTTACTGAACCTATCCACAACCACCATGATAGAATCTTTCCCTCTTGCTGTCCTAGGTAATGCTACTATGAAATCCATACTTACATCTTCCCAAGGCCTACATGGGACTGGTAGGGGAGTGTAAGGTCCTGCTTGAAAAGAACTCTTGGCCTTTTGACAAACTCCACACCTTCTGAGCACTATTTGGACTTCTCCCATCATCTTAGGCCAGTAGAATTGATCCTGTAGTATGTCCACAGTTTTCTGAACCCCAAAGTGTCCTCCAAGGCCACTTCCATGTACCTCCGTGATCAATAGACTCCTATAAGATCCTCTGGGAACACACAGCTTGTTTCCTTTGAACAAGAATCCATTTTGCAGAGTGTAGGGTGAATCAATGGTCCTTGTTCCCTCTTTCTGTGCTAACCAATCTTCTGCAAAGTCTGGATCTTCCTGATACATATCCTTCATGAACTCAAAGCCAAGAACCCTTTGCTCCATGGTTGATAGCAGAGTGTACCTCCTAGACAATGCATCAGCCACCACATTTTGCTTGCCCTCTTTGTATTTGCTAGAAAAGGTGAATGACTGGAGGAACTCCACCCACTTAGCATGCCTATGACTGAGCTTATGTTGACCTCCTATGTACTTCAATGCCTCATGATCAGAGTGTAGGACAAAAGGCTTGGGCTTCAGGTAATGACTCCAATGTCTTAGAGCTCTGACAAGAGCATAGAACTCTTTATCATATGTAGAATAGTTCAGCTTGGCACCACTTAGCTTTTCACTAAAGTAGGCTACAGGTTTCTTCTCTTGGATGAGGACAGCTCCAATCCCCACTCCACTTGCATCACACTCAACCTCAAATAGGCAATCAAAGTTTGGCAACCTGAGGATAGGTGCACTGCACAAGAGCTTCTTCATGTGTTTGAAAGCCAACAAGGCATTCTCAGTCCAAGTGAACTCTCCTATCTTCATACATTCAGTGAGGGGTGCTGCAATAGTGCTAAAATCTTTAATGAACCTCCTATAGAAAGAGGCTAGGCCATGAAACCCTCTCACTTCTGTAATGTTCTTAGGGATAGGCCAAGACTGCACTGCAATGATCTTATCTTGATCAACTGAAATGCCTCTACCAGATACCACATATCCTAGAAATTTGACTTCCTCAGTCATGAAGGTGCATTTCTCAAGCTTCCCAAAGAGCTTACTCTCCTTAAGTATGTCAAACACAGCCTCAAGATGCCTCAAATGATCATCCTTGCTCTGGCTGTAGATGAGGATATCATCAAAGTATACTACCACAAATCTCCCTAGGCAAGGCCTAAGCACTTCTGTCATCAATCTCATGAAGGTACTTGGGGCATTTGACAGGCCAAAGGGCATGACAAGCCACTCATAAAGGCCATGCTTTGTTTTGAAGGCTGTCTTCCACTCATCTCCCTCCCTGATCCTCAATTGATGGTAACCTTGCCTCAAATCAATCTTAGAAAAGAACCTTGAGCCACTCAGCTCATCCAACATGTCATCAAGCCTAGGTATAGGGAACCTATACTTGACTGTGATGTTGTTGATAGCCCTGCTATCTATGCACATCCTCCAAGTCCCATCCTTCTTAGGAACCAACAAAGCAGGCACAGCACATGGACTTAGTGACTCCCTTACAAACCCTTTACTCATCAACTCTCCAACTTGTTTCTGCAGCTCTTGTGTAGCCTTGGGATCACACCTATATGCTGGTCTATTAGGTAGTACAGACCCTGGCACAAGGTCTATCTGGTGTTCAATCCCTCTCAAAGGGGGTAAGCCATCAGGAAGTTTCTCTGGAAACACTTCCTTGAACTGATCAATGAGGGGCTTAACTTCTGCAGGGATTACCTTAGACTCCTCTTCCTGAACTTCTTTTGATAAAAGCATTAATATAGGTTGCTCTTCACTACACTCTTTGACCATTGCTGACTCAGATAGAAACAAGACTCCACTAAAATCTTCAGCCATACTAGGACTCCCATAGCTCTTCTGATGTGGTGGCAAGGGGGATAATGTCACCTTCCTGCTCCCCTTCTTGAAGGAATAGGTGTTGCTTCTTCCTTGGTGTATGGAGCTTTTATCAAACTCCCATGGCCTTCCTAATAGCAAGTGACATGCATCCATTGGAACCACATCACACAATACTTCATCCTTGTACACACTTCCAATGGAGAAAGGGACCATACATTGCTTATCCACCTTAACCTCTGCTCCCTTACTCAACCATCTCAACTTATAGGGATGAGGGTGTTCTTGAGTGCTCAACTTCAGCTTATCAACCATAGTAATAGAGGCCACATTGGTACAACTACCTCCATCTATAATAAGGTTACAAACCCTCCCTTGTATGGTACATCTGCTTCTGAAAATGAGGGACCTTTGATCCTCCTCCAATGGTATATGTTGTGAATGCATTACTCTCCATAGGACCAAGCTGTGGCCTGTGTCAGGGAGTGCCACTATTGCCTCCTGACTAGACTCTTCTTCCTCACTCATCACTTCTTCAACCTCAGGCTCATCCCTTTCATATTCAACTAGACCTTCTTTCTCCCAAGCCTCAACCTCCATTATAGTTAAGGTCTTCTTAGAAGGGCAATCCTTCCTGAAATGTCCATAGCCTTGACATTGGAAGCACCTAATTCTGTTCTCAGTCAATGAAGTGCTTGGCTTTTGACCCATGATGCCCTTTCCCTTGTCTAAGGTAGGTGGGGGTGCTGTCTTAGGGGTATCCATGGTTCTCATCCCACTATAAGGTCTGGTTTGAAAAGGCCTAACAGGTTTTGGTGTAACAGGCTTAGTCTTCCCTATCTTTTCAATTCTCAGAGATAAGTTGACAACATCATCAAATGACCACAGAGGTTGCATCCTAACCTTGTTAGCAATGTTCTTATCTAGACCCTCTAAGTACCTAGCAATCCTTTGCTCAGGTTTCTCATTTATATCACACTGCAAGGTGAGTTGTTCAAACTCTTTCAGATAAGATTCAACAGGTTTGTCTCCTTGTTTCAACTTAGACAATTTGATAAACAGATCCTGGGTGTAATCCTTAACAACAAACTTGTCTAGTATTTTCTTTTTCAGTTTAGTCCAAGACTTGATGGGTTCTTTACCTTCCCTAGCCCTTAACCCTTTCATAGTTTCATACCAAAGGGAAGCATACCCTTTCAGTTTAAGGATGGCTACTTTAAAAGACTTAGAATCATTATATCCTTTGTACTCAAAGATCCTTTCTACTTCTCTTAACCATTCTAACAAATCATCAGGATTAAGACTACCAGAAAACTCAGGGATATCTACCTTAAGATGCTTGTCTATGTGCCTGTGGATGGAAGCTCTGCTTCTTGTTGAGTCATCTGAGTCTGGATACTCTTCATCATCAGGTGGCCTTCCTCTGCCTCCTCCTTGGCCTCTTCCACGTCCTCTGCCTCTTCCTCCAGCAAGCAAATGGTTGCCTATTACCTGGTCCAGGGTTCTGGTTAGGGTGGTTACAATCCCAGCCAGATCCTCCATCCTTGCTTCTACTCCTGCCAGTCTCTCTTCACTCATTGGGCTATTTTTGTGTTTTTAAATGTAGTTAGGGAAAATGAACTCACTAAGACTCTCAACCAAAGCTCTGATAACCAATTTGGAGTGTAAACTACTAAGGCTTACAAGTTTTAAGGAAACTTGATTAGCTTGACTCAAACTGAGAACAATGTCAAGTAACAAATGGATGTTGTTTTAGAGAGGGTGAATTGTTTAGCTGAAAACTCAAGGGATATGACTTAGAGACACTCCTCTACAGCAAGGCACAAGAGAAAGGACTCAAAGACTGATTTTTGAGACAGTTTTCAAGTGTTACAACAAAGCACAAACACCCTAGACTAGACTCAACAGCAAGCAAGTTAACCAAAGCAAGGCACACATATAACTTGACTCACAAGACAAGGCACTGATCAAACACCTTGGAGATGTATCAGGCTTGTTTCAAACTACAGCTCTTAGCACAAGTTTGATAGATTTGAGAGATTTCTCAAAGTTAATTCATTCATAAAAGTCTACTGAAACAAACATACAAGACCTCCTTATATAGAGAGGTTGGTATCTTGTGAGCCATTGGATGTACAGATCATCCAAGGGCCAACTTAGGGTTCAAACTACTACTACTGACACTAATTAAGAGCCTCACAATAGGACGAGCTCAACAACTATAAAGTTCAGACACAAAACACAAAAACAGACTGAATCAAAAAGCAAATAAAGCAGTTTTGGAGTTTTTCCTGAAATGGAAATCTATTGTTCTTGTTGTCTTGTTGCTTTGCCTTGGTATTTTGCTCCTTCTTGGGACTCTCTACTCTTATTAGAACTTATATAAACCTGCCTTGGATGAAGACAAGTTGACTTAGGCAAAAGGGAAACCTCATCTGAACATGTACTGCCTCTGCTATGCTGCTCACTGGACTCTAGCTTGGGGTGTCTGTTTCATGAGTTTTTTCTAGACTTCAAAAGGGTTTGTCCTGGGCAAACTTGTAGCTTAGAGGGTTGACTTGATGGTAGGCCATGGTGGGGGTGGTTGGGATGCCTTGGTGTACCTCCTAGCTGCAGGGTTTGTTGATTGGTCTGCCTGGGCCTGAATGGCTTTGTTTCTGTCTTGTGTGGGTAATGTGGGTTGTGTTGGGGCTTGGCATGGGTTGATGAGCCCTGGACTGTCTTCCTCATTGGTGTGGCTTGTTCTGGCTTGATCTTGGCTTGTCATAGCTTGTTGTTTGGACCTTGTAACTCGAGCTTCCATCTGTGGGGTCCTTGGGGTCAGGTTTGCCTTGTTTGTGGCTTGATCATCAAGGCCCCTTGGGTGAGCTCCTGCTGCAGCCTCCCCAGGTTGAAAAAGGCTTGACCTCAAGCCTGTGTCTTCCTTTCCCTCAGAGTCTTCAAAGAAAGGACTAAGATCTCCAACATTGAATGTCCCATGGACTGCATACTCTCCTGGTAGATCAATTCTGTAGGCATTAGGTACTATCTTCTCTATGACTTGAAAAGGACCATCTGCTCTTGGCTCTAGCTTGTTCTTTCTCTTGGACGGGAACCTTTCTTTCCTTAGGTTGATCCATACTAGGTCTCCTGGTGCAAAGTCGTTCTTGGTCTTAGGAACCTTGGCATTCTTCTTGTATAGATCATTAGCTTTCTCAATTTGTTTTCTGACTGATTCATGGAGTTTTAGCATTTGTTCCACCCTCTTCTTGGCATCATAGTGGACCTCTGACCTGCACACATTAGACAAACTCAAAGGCATTAAGGGGTTAGTACCATAGACCACTTCAAAGGGGGAGTGGCCTGTGGCTGCTGATGGAGCTCTATTGAAAGAGAACTCTGCTTGAGCCAACTTCAAGTCCCAATCCTTGAGAGATTTGCTGACTATACACCTCAAGATCCTTCCCAAGGTCTTGTTGGTCACCTCAGTTTGGCCATCAGTTTGAGGATGATGGGAAGTACTAAACAACAACCTAGTGTTAAGCAGCTTCCACAATGTTCTCCAGAAATGGCTCATAAACTTTGTGTCTCTGTCAGACACAATAGTCCTTGGGACTCCATGTAACCTTACCACCTCATCAAGGTATAGCTCTGCCACACTCACAGCATCCTCAGTCTTCTTGCAAGCAATGAAATGTGCCATCTTACTGAACCTATCCACAACCACCATGATAGAATCCTTCCCTCTTGCTGTCCTAGGTAATGCTACTATGAAATCCATACTTACATCTTCCCAAGGCCTACATGGGACTGGTAGGGGAGTGTAAGGTCCTGCTTGAAAAGAACTCTTGGCCTTTTGACAAACTCCACACCTTCTGAGCACTATTTGGACTTCTCCCATCATCTTAGGCCAGTAGAATTGATCCTGTAGTATGTCCACAGTTTTCTGAACCCCAAAGTGTCCTCCAAGGCCACTTCCATGTACCTCCGTGATCAATAGACTCCTATAAGATCCTCTGGGAACACACAGCTTGTTTCCTTTGAACAAGAATCCCTTTTGCAGAGTGTAGGGTGAATCAATGGTCCTTGTTCCCTCTTTCTGTGCTAACCAATCTTCTGCAAAGTCTGGATCTTCCTGATACATATCCTTCATGAACTCAAAACCAAGAACCCTTTGCTTCATGGTTGATAGCAGAGTGTACCTCCTAGACAATGCATCAGCCACCACATTTTGCTTGCCCTCTTTGTATTTGCTAGAAAAGGTGAATGACTGAAGGAACTCCACCCACTTAGCATGCCTATGACTGAGCTTATGTTGACCTCCTATGTACTTCAATGCCTCATGATCAGAGTGTAGGACAAAAGGCTTGGGCTTCAGGTAATGATTCCAATGTCTTAGAACTCTGACAAGAGCATAGAACTCTTTATCATATGTAGAATAGTTCAGCTTGGCACCACTTAGCTTTTCACTAAAGTAGGCTACATGTTTCTTCTCTTGGATGAGGACAGCTCCAATCCCCACTCCACTTGCATCACACTCAACCTCAAATAGGCAATCAAAGTTTGGCAACCTGAGGATAGGTGCACTGCACAAGAGCTTCTTCATGTGTTTGAAAGCCTGCAAGGCATTCTCAGTCCAAGTGAACTCTCCTCTCTTCATACATTCAGTGAGGGGTGCTGCAATAGTGCTAAAATCTTTAATGAACCTCCTATAGAAAGAGGCTAGGCCATGAAACCCTCTCACTTCTGTAATGTTCTTAGGGATAGGCCAAGACTGCACTGCAATGATCTTATCTTGATCAACTGAAATGCCTCTACCAGATACCACATATCCTAGAAATTTGACTTCCTCAGTCATGAAGGTGCATTTCTCAAGCTTCCCAAAGAGCTTACTCTCCTTAAGTATGTCAAACACAGCCTCAAGATGCCTCAAATGATCATCCTTGCTCTGGCTGTAGATGAGGATATCATCAAAGTATACCACCACAAATCTCCCTAGGCAAGGCCTAAGCACTTCTGTCATCAATCTCATGAAGGTACTTGGGGCATTTGACAGGCCAAAGGGCATGACAAGCCACTCATAAAGGCCATGCTTTGTTTTGAAGGCTGTCTTCCACTCATCTCCCTCCCTGATCCTCAATTGATGGTAACCTTGCCTCAAATCAATCTTAGAAAAGAACCTTGAGCCACTCAGCTCATCCAACATGTCATCAAGCCTAGGTATAGGGAACCTATACTTGACTGTGATGTTGTTGATAGCCCTGCTATCTATGCACATCCTCCAAGTCCCATCCTTCTTAGGAACCAACAAAGCAGGCACAGCACATGGACTTAGTGACTCCCTTACAAACCCTTTACTCATCAACTCTCCAACTTGTTTCTGCAGCTCTTGTGTAGCCTTGGGATCACACCTATATGCTGGTCTATTAGGTAGTACAGACCCTGGCACAAGGTCTATATGGTGTTCAATCCCTCTCAAAGGGGGTAAGCCATCAGGAAGTTCCTCTGGAAACACTTCCTTGAACTGATCAATGAGGGGCTTAACTTCTGCAGGGATTACCTTAGACTCCTCTTTCTGAACTTCTTTTGATAAAAGCATTAATATAGGTTGCTCTTCACTACACTCTTTGACCATTGCTGACTCAGATAGAAACAAGACTCCACTAAAATCTTCCGCCATACTAGGACTCCCATAGCTCTTCTGATGTGGTGGCAAGGGGGCTAATGTCACCTTCCTGCTCCCCTGCTTGAAGGAATAGGTGTTGCTTCTTCCTTGGTGTATGGAGCTTTTATCAAACTCCCATGGCCTTCCTAATAGCAAGTGACAGGCATCCATTGGAACCACATCACACAATACTTCATCCTTGTACACACTTCCAATGGAGAAAGGGACCATACATTGCTTATCCACCTTAACCTCTGCTCCCTTACTCAACCATCTCAACTTATAGGGATGAGGGTGTTCTTGAGTGCTCAACTTCAGCTTATCAACCATAGTAACAGAGGCCACATTGGTACAACTACCTCCATCTATAATAAGGTTACAAACCCTCCCTTGTATGGTACATCTGCTTCTGAAAATGAGGGACCTTTGATCCTCCTCCAATGGTATATGTTGTGAATGCATTACTCTCCATAGGACCAAGCTGTGGCCTGTGTCAGGGAGTGCCACTATTGCCTCCTGACTAGACTCTTCTTCCTCACTCATCACTTCTTCAACCTCAGGCTCATCCCTTTCATATTCAACTAGACCTTCTTTCTCCCAAGCCTCAACCTCCATTATAGTTAAGGTCTTCTTAGAAGGGCAATCCTTCCTGAAATGTCCATAGCCTTGACATTGGAAGCACCTAATTCTGTTCTCAGTCAATGAAGTGCTTGGCTTTTGACCCATGATGCCCTTTCCCTTGTCTAAGGTAGGTGGGGGTGCTGTCCTAGGGGTATCCATGGTTCTCATCCCACTATAAGGTCTGGTTTGAAAAGGCCTAACAGGTTTTGGTGTAACAGGCTTAGTCTTCCCTATCTTTTCAATTCTCAGAGATAAGTTGACAACATCATCAAATGACCACAGAGGTTGCATCCTAACCTTGTTAGCAATGTTCTTATCTAGACCCTCTAAGTACCTAGCAATCCTTTGCTCAGGTTTCTCATTTATATCACACTGCAAGGTGAGTTGTTCAAACTCTTTCAGATAAGATTCAACAGGTTTGTCTCCTTGTTTCAACTTAGACAATTTGATAAACAGATCCTGGGTGTAATCCTTAGCAACAAACTTGTCTAGTAGTTTCTTTTTCAGTTTAGTCCAAGACTTGATGGGTTCTTTACCTTCCCTAGCCCTTAACCCTTTCATAGTTTCATACCAAAGGGAAGCATACCCTTTCAGTTTAAGGATGGCTACTTTAAAAGACTTAGAATCATTATATCCTTTGTACTCAAAGATTCTTTCTACTTCTCTTAGCCATTCTAACAAATCATCAGGATTAAGACTACCAGAAAACTCAAGGATATCTACCTTAAGATGCTTGTCTATGTGCCTGTGGATGGAAGCTCTGCTTCTAGTTGAGTCATCTGAGCCTGGATACTCTTCATCATCAGGTGGCCTTCCTCTGCCTCCTCCTTGGCCTCTTCCACGTCCTCTGCCTCTTCCTCCAGCAAGCAAATGGTTGCCTATTACCTGGTCCAGGGTTCTGGTTAGGGTGGTTATAATCCCAGCCAGATCCTCCATCCTTGCTTCTACTCCTGCCAGTCTCTCTTCACTCATTGGGTTATTTTTGTGTTTTTAAATGTAGTTAAGGAAAATGAACTCACTAAGACTCTCAACCAAAGCTCTGATAACCAATTTGGAGTGTAAACTACTAAGGCTTACAAGTTTTAAGGACACTTGATTATATTGACTCGAACTGAGAACAATGTCAAGTAACAAATGGATGTTGTTTTAGAGAGGGTGAATTGTTTAGCTGAAAACTCAAGGGATATGACTTAGAGACAATCCTCTACAGCAAGGCACAAGAGAAAGGACTCAAAGACTGATTTTTGAGATAGTTTTCAAGTGTTACAGCAAAGCACAAACACCCTAGACTAGACTCAACAGCAAGCAAGTTAACCACAGCAAGGCACAGATATAACTTGACTCACAAGACAAGGCACTGATCAAACACCTTGGAGATGTATCAGGCTTGTTTCAAACTACAGCTCTTAGCACAAGTTTGATAGATTTGAGGGATTTCTCAAAGTTAATTCATTCATAAAAGTCTACTGAAACAAACATACAAGACCTCCTTATATAGAGAGGTTGGTATCTTGTGAGCCATTGGATGTACAGATCATCCAAGGGCCAACTTAGGGTTCAAACTACTACTACTGACACTAATTAAGAGCCTCACAATAGGACGAGCTCAACAACTATAAAGTTCAGACACAAAACACAAAAACAGACTGAATCAAAAAGCAAATAAAGCAGTTTTGGAGTTTTTCCTGAAATGGAAATCTGTTGTTCTTGTTGTCTTGTTGCTTTGCCTGGGTGTTTTGCTCCTTCTTGGGACTCTCTACTCTTATTAGAACTTAGATAAACCTGCCTTGGATGAAGACAAGTTGACTTAGGCAAAAGGGAAACCTCATCTGAACATGTACTGCCTCTGCTATGCTGCTCACTGGACTCTAGCTTGGGGTGTCTGTTTCATGAGTTTTTGCTAGACTTCAAAAGGGTTTGTCCTGGGCAAACTTGTAGCTTAGAGGGTTGACTTGATGGTAGGCCATGGTGGGGGTGGTTGGGATGCCCTGGTGTACCTCCTAGCTGCAGGGTTTGTTGATTGGTCTGTCTGGGCCTGAATGGCTTTGTTTCTGTCTTGTGTGGGTAATGTGGGTTGTGTTGGGGCTTGGCATGGGTTGATGAGCCCTGGACTGTCTTCCTCATTGGTGTGGCTTGTCCTGGCTTGATCTTGGCTTGTCATAGCTTGTTGTTTGGACCTTGTAACTCGAGCTTCCATCTGAGGGGTCCTTGGGGTCAGGTTTGCCTTGTTTGTGGCTTGATCATCAAGGCCCCTTGGGTGAGCTCCTGCTACATCAAGTATTACTAATAATAGTAATATATTTCTAGTATTATAAAAGGAGTTATCTTATCAATATCTAGTTAGTATTAATAAGTGTTTGGGGTAATATGTTGGGTGCAATCTTAAGGAGGTCTTCTACTTTGGAGACTTGGAGCTTGGAGGATCATCCTAAGCATTGTTGAAATTCCTAAGACAACAATAGTTGTTAATCTTATTGTCATTACCTCAATGTAAGGAAAATCTTTATCTTTACTTATTTTAATGGCTTTATGTTGAAAATATTTTATAGTTTTGATAATGACATGTACTTAATTGATAATGTGCTTTAATTTGATATATCATATGCATGTAATTGAGTGCTTTAGTCTTATCATAGCTAAGGACAATTACAAGAAAGGAGATCAAAGTTATAGGAGCTTAAGGCATAAATTTGAAGATTTCTGTGAGACAAAGTTATAGGAGCTTGAGGTATATAACTTTGGAAGTTCTTATGCAAAGTTATAGTTATTCTGGTTATAACATTGAAGAAACAATTCAACCAAGATCTACTTCAAATAACACAAGACTCAAGATGGAGGGTCTTTGTGATCAAGATAAAGAAATGATCCGTATACTGAAAATCTTTGTGAAGATTAGATAGTATAGGTCGTCATTCGGTAACTAATTCATTAGAGTGATTTTTGTACGTAAAGTTATGACTCACTTATAACTTTACATACTAAGTTCAAAGTTATAGCTTTAACATATAACTTTGGATGATAAAGTTGATGCATGATTTTGGAAATAATCTTTTAAATGTTTTCAAAAAGAGACAGCGTATTTTTATATTTATCAAAAGTTTTAATAGATTATGTATTTATGGGACTCTATTGGTTAGTAATACAACTTATGAGTTGTCATGCTACCTAGGGTTTCTAATACATTCTATCTCAATTTGTTGTTAACCTAATAAGTCCATCTAGTGGTTGTGCCACCTAAGGTTTCGTGGTGATGAGGATTTCGGCCTCTATAGGCATGTTTCCTTATTTACCTTAACCTAGGTTTCTAATAATATCTTTACAACAATATTTTGAGATAATAAAGATAAATATATTTTTTAAAGAGAAATCTAGGATTTACATTTTATGTCTCCTATGCTTCTATTATAAATATTCCTTCCATCCCAATCATTCAACGACGACTTTACATACAATTGAGAGAATTTTACAAATTGATTTTAAACAAACTTTGAGCAAAATATTTATTGTTTTTATTGTTTGTTTTTCCGAAAAAGTCGTGCATCAATTATTATCAATCGCTCGCGTGAAATACGTTATTGGATAATAGTACATCACATAATCTTACTTATTCTTTAACGAGAATCCTTGTGAGTTATATTGTACTTTCTTATTAACGTAAGATAGTATAGAGTATTTAGCGATACTCACCTTATAATCATAATTGATTATACGAGAGGGTTGATAATCTTTGTAATCCGTAGAAAGGTACTAAAGATTATTAATCGAGAATAGTGGAAGTAAGTTTTGATTTGTGAAACTGAACCACTTCAAAACCTCTTGTGTCTTTCTTTATTTTCGTTATTTTCTATACTTGCTGATATAGTGTCATTTCACCCTACATTTTCACCCCTTTTGTCTCGTTTTGCTTGCCTTTAACGATCCCTAGGAGCGTTTCTACGTGTTTCACCTTCTTCTAGCATATTTCTCGCTTTTATCGTGTTTTTGTAGGTAAACCGTCAATTGAGGCAATTTCTACCTACCTTTGATCAATAAAGAAGAAGGTGAATCATTCGAAGGACTCACGGCATACCTTGGGGGCCCCACATACCCTTGGGGGCCCTACTCGATGCGCCAAAGCCCTCCCGAGTCAAGGCAAGCGAAACCGGGAAGGAAACAACAAAGTCAAGCGAAGGAAGAAGGGAAATGAGCATCTCACGGGCGTGAAAGGCATTTCACGGTCGTGAGATGCTTTTCCAAAAAGAAGGATTTTTCGTGCATTTGAGCTCACGGCCGTGAAACCCATTTCACGGTCGTGAAAGCTCAGTCACGGTCGTGAAACATGCTTCACGGTCGTGACTTGTTCGTGAAAGAAGACCTTGCTCTGCCAATTCCCTCACGACCGTGACTTGCAGTTTCAATGTCGTGAGACGTGTTTCACGACCGTGAAACCCATTTCACGGTCGTGACTTTGCCAGTACATGAAGCTTCTCTAGGCCCATCTTTCCTTCATTTTGTAAACCTATAAATAGACCCCCTCATGTAATTAAAGGGCACGAAACCCTAGATCCAAAACCCTCATAGAATTAGTGTTTAATCTTGTATTAATCTTCTATAATTAAGCAAATTAGTCGGTTAATTAGTGATTTCGACTTGGTTTAGTGTATGAACTCGGGTTATATTCAAAGATTTGTGACAAAATCTTGGTATTTATATCAAAGTTCTCATCTTTCTCCAAGTCGGTATAATTTCTCTACTTAATCTTGCCTTTAATTAAGTTTTCATTTCGATATTTGTTATCTACTTATTGTTAATTAGAAATGTTTAATGTTGTTGTTGATTTCCTTTTGCAATCTTTAGTAAATGTTGAATTTCCCTTGAGTATGATTGAGTAGTGATTAATCTAGGATTAGTGGGGGATAATGGATTTTAATGAGGGTTAATCTTTGTTTGTTGGGTTGATTTGTTGATTAATTGTCTTTCTTCCAACTTTCGCATATAATATGTTTGATGAAATACTTGTTTGACAAACTTGCATGATTCATGTTTATCATACATTTCCGTAAGATCGATAGCCTCGGAATATGTTAGGATTTGCATATAGTTGGTATATCGACCGTGTGTACGCGAGAGCTAGCTTGGTTCGGTATATGGGAGGGATTGTAAGAACGAGAGTCTCAATCCACCGCGCCCAAGTTTGACTACCCATTAACAATGAACCCGACTCACTAGAACCCAAATTAACCATTTGAACCCACCGACCCTTGACCTTTATTTTATTGATTCTTATTTGATTATCTTCCTCGTCTTAGACTCCTTTCGTCGTTTTTAATTACTTTTTAATTGTTGTTATTTTAGTCTAGTCAACAAACCCAAACCCATAATTACCTTGTGACTTGCAAAAGACTCTAGTAGACTTTTAGATCACTTCTAAACAACAACCGTCCCTGAGATCGACATCCTTACTTCACAACTATTTCCTACATCAAAATGGCGCCGTTGCTGGGGACGGTGTATGTTTAATTTGATTGTTTTTAGTTTGCTTTAGTTTTTTGCCTCTTATCTTGAGAAACGTAGTTTCTCGAGGCATTATCACCATTTACATTTAGTTTTCTTGTATGCCCAGGCGAGCTCCCCCAAAGGATCAACCTCCAATCGATCCCGAGATCGAAAGGACCTTTAGGAGACTTCGCAAAGTCTTCAAAACCGCAAGTAGAAGCTCTTCTTCAAATTCGATTACCACAACGGAGGAGCCTCTACCTTCGATTGAAGAAAGGAAAATCCGGGAAAGTAACGAGGTAGAAATTGAGCATCCAAGTGTAGAGAATTGGGAGGATTTTGTGCCGATTGCGGAATTTGTGAATCCTTTTGGAATCCCACCAATCATCCCACAAACCATCCAACCACCCACTCTCCTAAGAATGCCTAAATTCTCATCTCACTCCATTCCCACGGAAGATACTCTTCCAAACACCACCCCCGTACCACAAAATCTAACCGGAAATTTCATTGCTAAAACCGCTTTTATCCAATTGATGGAGAGGAACCAATTTGGAGGTATGCCAAGTGAAGACCCTCATCTACACATGGAGACTTTTTGTGATTATTGTGATGCCGTTTCTCAAACAGGAGTGACTCAAGACCAAATCGGATGGGTCTTGTTTCCTTTCTCTCTTATTGGAGCGGCAAAACGATGGTTGAAGAGTCTTGACAAGGTTGCTCTAGGTATTGACTCATGGAAGAAGCTAGCTCTAGCTTTTTATCAAAATTTCTATCCACCGGAAAAGACAAATATGTTGAGAGCTAAGATAACCGGATTCAAGCAAAGGGATGAAGAGTCACTCTATGAAGCTTGGGACCGATTCAAGGATATCATTCGTTCTTGCCCTCACCATGATTTGAGTGAGTGGTTCTGATAAGTGAATATTTGTATGATTTTAACCCCCACTTTAGCTCGGTTTTGTTTGTCATTTGTGCTTTGTTAAGCCATTTTATGAGCTAATATCGTCTTCTAGGCGAATTCCTGTGTTCTAACTTGTTTTGTAGGGAAAGTGACGTTTCTACGCCCTTTTTCTATATTTCCGAGCATTTGCCTAGAACCCGACGATTTGAAGATGCAAGCTTGACCGTGTGTAAGGCATTTCGAGAAGGTTCACTAACTTAAGGAGAGAAGAAGCAAAGACGGTTTTGTAGTTGTCGGAAGACCAATCAATTAGACGGGAGAATTCATCGCTTTACATCATATCCAAGCAACAACCCCAATTGTAGAGTCAAGGGGGATGTTGTAAGTCAAGTCAAAGCGAAGGAAGTTGAAGAGTTAGTCAAGAGCTTCCAGAAGACAACTTACCCGATCGGGTAAGTGGTGTACCCGATCGGGTATTCCTGCTGCTCCAAGCATTGCGGCTCCTTCATCCTATTTTTGACCTATGCATTTATTGCCCGACCTCTTCTCCACGAAACCCTAATACTATAAATAGATGCTCAAGGATCATACACTCATATCATATATACATCCATCATACACTTTCTTACACAATCTTGTCTTATATTTCTTTTTAGCTTTAGTCTTTCTAGTTTAGATTCTCTTCTATTTTTGTCTTTTGTTCTAGTTTACTTTCGTCTATTTCTTATCAAAACATTAGAATAATCCAAATAGAAGTTCAATCTCTTGTATCTACTTTGTTGGGTTCAAAAGTTGTAATTCAAGGTACGGTATTTCTATGCGAGGGATTTCTATTATTGTTATCGCTTTCATCGTTGATCGTCACCTAGGTATTCCTAATTTATCCTTTGCTTAATGTTCTTTATTGCTTTCCATTTGATTGTCATTTTCGGTTCATATCATTTAGATTCATTTTCATATTGTTATAATCGCAGTTTCATTTCTTAGATTATCATATAGCGTCGTTATTATCGCCACATAGAGAGTCTAAATTATTGTCAAAATCAACTAAATATGCCTATCTTAACTTTCATTGTTAATATCATATCATAAACATAATCATGAGTGAGTAGTCACCTTTCTAGGGTGTAGGGTAGCCATGTTAGATTGATTAAAAGATGATAATTGGATAAAAGAAATTGTGCTTTTAAAACATTGTGTCTATGCATGTTTGGACTTTAACGATAGTTGACGATTCTTGATCACAATCATTGACTAGTATGGAATTCTTTTCCAAGGTAGATATACAGGAATTGAATAGACAAAGCGTGACATGGTGGATTAAGACCTAGTAAATCGCACTAAAAGCCTGCTAGACCATCTGATCTATGATTGTAATGAACACACCATTCTTACGAACGCTCAATGAATTACTTGCATATCCTAAATCCAATTTCATCAATATGTCAATCTACATGTGTGAACCTATTTCCCTAGATGCTTCTCATTATTGTTGATTTATCATTTGCTTTATCGTTTTCATTTCAGTTTGTTTTTATTTTGTTTTTATGCCATTCGTTAGTTTAGACATCACAAAATCCAAAACCCAGAAAATCATTAGATAAAACTCAATTGTGAGACGATTCACAATCCATAGGAAACACCATCTCCCTGAGGATCGACCCCTACTTCCCTAATTACATTAATTTGTTATTAGCCTAGTCTGGGTAATTTATCTTTGCATCGGGCTTGCGACAGGCCTGATCAAATTTTGGCGCCGTTGCCGGGGAGCACGGTTTAGTTTTCCTTTTTATTGTGATTTTTATCACAATTAGTTTTATCTAGTCTTTAGGAACTCAAATTCCTTTAGACCTCTCTTGATCTTTCATCTTAGCTTTTCTGTCTTATGCCCAGATCTTCTAGACTAGGGACCCCTATTCCTTTAGACCCCGAACTAGAAAGAACTCTGCGTAGGAGATTAAAGCTATTTAACGAAATTTCAAAAGCTTCTGACATTTCAAGTTTAGATCGTATTCGTGAGAAATACTCGGATATCTTACCTAATCTTGAAGGAGAAGAAGATCCATTTTCCTCTCCATTTCAAAAATTCAATCAACTTTCAACCAACATTTCATCTTCATCTTCGCAACCAAAAATGGTTCGACTTTCCGACCATTCTAAACCCACTGCAGATACACTTCTAAAGGGTATCGCTACACCTCAAATTACAGCTCAAAACTTCGAAATCAAACCTGCCTTCATCAATTTAATAGAAAGAAATCAATTTAGAGGCAATGCCACAGAAGATCCCAACCTTCATATCCAAAACTTCTGTGACTATTGCTCCACAATTAGACAAACTGGAGTATCCCAAGAACAGATTAGGGAAATGCTTTTTCCCTTCTCTTTAAGAGGAAAGGCAAAACTCTGGATCAGTATTCTTGACCGAGTTGCCCTAGGAATAGTTGATTGGGATGGTCTAGCTCTTGCTTTCTATCAAAAGTACTTCCCACCGGAACGAACCGTGCTCTTACGAAGTCAAATTACTGGATTCCGTCAGAGAGGCGACGAAAGCCTTTACGAGGCATGGGAAAGATATAAAGAATTACAAAGAGAATGTCCTCATCATAGCCTTGATTCATGGTTCCTGGCTATCACATTCTACAATGGTTGTTGTGGCGAATCGCGTCGTATCCTCGACTCCGCTAACAATGGTCGTTTCGATCAAAACGATGTAGAGATAGCTAGTGCGACTATCGAGTCAATGGCAATCCACGATTCTCTGTATAGCAACTCGCGTGCTATTCCGCTAAAAGCCAAGCAGGATGATTCGAGTAAAGTAGCACTCCTGGAAGCCCAATTAGCCCTTCTGCAGCAACAAGTAGGAAGCTCTTCCCAATCCAAGGAACATATCAACGTCACTAACCACGTAGTGGTATGTGAGACATGTGGGATTGGAGGACATAGTTTTCAAGATTGTAGAAGTTCAATAGAGCAAGTCAATGCCTATCAAGGATATAGGCAAGGCAACGCTTTCTCAAACTTCTATAACGAAAACCCAAAAAACCACCCGTTTTTATCCTACAAAAGTACCAACGTTCAAAATCCCCACCAACAAACTCAACAACCATTCATACCACACCAACAAAAGCCTTACAATCCACCTGGTTTTCAAAACCATAGACCTTCATTCCAACCTAACTTCAACCAACCTTACCAAAATCAACACCAACCACCTCAAATTCAAGGCCAACCAAATGACTCAAGCTTGAGCAAAATTGAATCCATGCTTCTACAAGTTGTTCAAAAACAGGATTCAATGTTTTCTCAATTTCAAAAGAGTGATCAAGCCAAAGATGCTGCCATCAAAATGCTTGAAACTCAAATGGCCCAATTGGCTACCTCTATTATCCAAAGAAAACAAGGCCAACTCCCACCTCATGGTGAACAACCGAGGGATACCGCAAATGCTATCACCCTTACGAGTGGTACCACTTATACGGAACCTCAGCAACCCAAAGAACCAACAGTTGAGCCTTCACAAGTAGAAAGCCAAAAAGAAACCCAACCATCCACCGCTAAGGAAGCGGAAGACAAATCTGAAAAGAAGGATGAACTTGAAAAGGAACCCATCAAGATCCAAGTCCCATTTCCCCAACGTTTGAGGAGAAATCATAAGGAAACCCAATTCGGTAAATTCATGGAAGTTGTCAAAAACCTCCAAGTAACGGTTCCCTTCACTGAATTAATCACTCAAATACCTTCTTACACGAAATTTATGAAGGATATCTTAACAAAGAAGAGGACTCTGGATGATGTTGAAATCATCGCATTCACCGCCGAATGCAGTGCGTTATTGCAAAATAAGTCCCCTCCTAAGTTGAAGGATCCTGGTAGTTTCTCTATACCTTGCACTATAGGCACCTACACGATTGATAAAGCTTTATGCGATCTAGGTGCTAGTGTGAGCGTTATGCCCTATTCCATTTGCGAAAAATTGAATATGGGAATTCTGAAATGCACAAGTATCACCCTGCAAATGGCAGATCGTTCTCTAAAACAACCTATGGGAGTTTTAGAAGATGTACCTGTTAGAGTAGGGAAGTTTTTCATTCCAGTCGATTTTATAGTGTTGGATATGGCTGAAGATTCGCAAATCCCTATCATTCTAGGAAGGCCATTTCTACACACTGCGGGAGCAGTAATCGATGTCAAGAATGGAAAATTGACATTAGAAGTAGGTGATGATAAGGTCACCTACAACTTAAATAGTGCAATGAAGAGCCCTATGCTTGAAGAGCCTTGCTGTTTTCTTGACATTGTCGACTCAATCGTTGATGAAACTCTGTACCCATCAATAATTGGGGATCCTTTAGAAGCAATTTTATTGTTAGAGGATATCTCTGAGAACGATAATTTTGAGATCAGTGAGCTGGAAAGGGACTTGACTGGTAAAGAGATACCGTCTGAAGAAGTTGAGGAGTTCATAAGCTTAATTGATGCTCCTGCCAAGGCAGAAGTACATAAACCTGAACTTAAACCTCTTCCCTCAAATTTAAAATATGCTTTTTTAGATGAGTCTGAATATTGCCCGGTCATAGTGAGTGCTCTTCTAGATGAAAATCAGTTAAACTCAATATTGATTGTTTTAAGGAAACATAAAAAGGCAATAGGCTATAAACTTGAAGACCTCACAGGCATAAGCCCTGACTTTTGCATGCATAGAATTAACTTAGAAGAAGGCCAAAGACCTTGTGTTCAAGGTCAACGCCGTCTTAACCCAAACATGCAAGAAGTAGTTAAAACTGAAGTTCTGAAATTGCTAGATGCTGGCATAATCTATGCAATTTCTGACTCAAAATGGGTTAGCCCTGTCCAAGTTGTTCCCAAGAAAGGAGGAACAACAGTAGTCAAGAATGAGAAGAATGAACTCATCCCCACAAGGATTGTGACGGGATGGCGTATGTGCATTGACTACAGGAAGTTGAATCAATCAACTAGAAAAGATCACTATCCTCTGCCCTTCATTGATCAAATGTTAGAGAGGTTAGCTTGCCACAAATATTTCTGTTATTTAGATGGTTATTCAGGATTTTTCCAAATTCCTATCCACCCTGAGGACCAAGAAAAAACCACCTTCACCTGTCCCTATGGCACTTTTGCTTATCGCCGAATGACATTTGGCTTGTGTAATGCACCCGCAACTTTTCAGCGTTGCATGACTAGTATCTTTTCTGATTTTGTTGAGACTATCATGGAAGTATTCATGGACGATTTTAGCGTCTATGGCATTTCCTTTGATAATTGTTTGACAAATCTATCAAAAGTATTGCAACGCTGTGAAGAAGTCGACCTTGTTCTCAATTGGGAAAAGTGTCACTTCATGGTGAACGAAGGTGTAGTTTTAGGACACATCATTTCCGAAAGAGGTATTGAAGTGGATCGAGCTAAGATCCAAGTTATTGAGCAACTGCCACCACCTGCTAATGTAAAAGGAATCAGGAGTTTCCTTGGCCACGCCGGTTTTTACCGACGGTTTATTAAAGATTTTTCTAAAATAGCCAAGCCCCTGACTGAGCTCCTTTTTAAGGATGCGCCTTTTAATTTCACGAAGGAATGCCTTGAGGCATTCAACAAAATCAAACGCGCTCTAATCACCGCACCTATAATCCAGTCACCTGATTGGAATCTTCCATTTGAGCTTATGTGCGATGCGAGTGATTACGCCGTTGGAGTTGTTTTAGGGCAACGAAAGGAAAAGTTCCTTCATGCTATTTACTATGCTAGTAAAACGTTAGATCCTGCCCAAATCAACTATGCCACCACTGAAAAAGAACTTCTTGCCATTGTCTATGCTTTAGACAAATTCCGTTCTTACCTTATAGGATCGAAAGTCATTGTTTACACTGACCACGCTGCTTTGAAATATCTGCTTTCAAAGAAAGAGGCAAAACCTCGGCTTATCCGATGGATCTTGCTCCTTCAAGAGTTCGATCTAGAGATCCGGGATAAGAAAGGAGCAGAAAATGTAGTCGCTGACCATCTTTCAAGGATAAGAGTAACTGAAATAGGATTGCCAACACCAATTAATGATTCGTTTGCTGATGATTCATTAATGGCAATTACTGACTCTTCTCCTTGGTATGCTGATATGGCCAATTTTCTTGTCAGTCGACAACTACCTTCTGACCTTTCTTATAACCAAAGGAAACGATTTTTGCATGATGCAAGATTCTTCGTTTGGGATGATCCTTATCTTTTTAAGCAGTGTTCAGATGTCTTTATAGACGGTGTATCCCTCAGTGGGAAGTTAAAGGAGTTTTAGAAGGATGCCACTCATCTGCTTATGGTGGTCATCATGGTCCGTCCAAGACCGTAGCCAAAGTCTTACAATCCGGGTTTTTCTGGCCCTCGTTGTTTAAAGATTCAAAAGACTTTGTTATGGCTTGTGACGCTTGTCAACGAATGGGTCAAATATCCAAGAGACATGAGATGCCTCAAAACGGCATATTAGAAGTTGAAATATTCGATGTCTGGGGTATTGACTATCAAGGACCATTCCCTTCTTCTAACGGAAATCGTTACATCTTAGTCGTTGTTGACTATGTTTCCAAGTGGGTAGAAGCAATCGCCACTCCCACTAATGATGCTAGAGCTGTGATACGGCTATTTAAGAAGATCATATTTCCACGTTTTGGTGTACCCAGAGCCGTGATTAGTGATCGAGGAACTCATTTTGGAGAGAAGCAGTTAGATACTCTGCTTGCTAAATATGGTGTGTATCACAGACGAGGATTAGCCTACCATCCTCAGACCAGCGGTCAAGTAGAAGTCTCAAATAGAGAGTTGAAAACAATTCTTCAGAAAGTAGTCTCAAGATCTAGAACTGATTGGAGTAATAAGCTCGATGACACCTTGTGGGCTTATCGTACAACTTTCAAAACCCCGATTGGAACATCTCCTTATCGATTGGTTTATGGAAAGGCCTGTCATCTTCCTGTCGAGTTAGAGTATAAAGCTTACTGGGCTATCAAAGAACTAAATTTAGACACTAAGCTTAGCGCTGATAGGAGACTCTTGCAACTCAATGAGCTAGAGGAATTTCGTTTGCAAGCCTATGAGAATTCTAGGATCTATAAGGAGAAAACGAAGCGTTGGCACGACAAGAGGATAATTAAGAAAGAATTTAATGTCGGTGACCAAGTACTTCTTTTCAACTCCCGTCTGAAAATCTTTCCAGGAAAACTTCGTTCCCGATGGTCTGGACCATTCACTGTCTCATATGTAAGCAAATACGGCTATGTGGAACTCATGACTAGCAATGGTGAGAAATTCAAGGTTAATGGACACAGACTGAAACTCTACTATAGCAATTCTATCATCGGATGTTTAGATATTGTCTATACGGAGCGTCCATCCTCAACCCAATGATTCTAATGGAAAATTCGTCGAGCAAGACGTTAAACAAGCGCTTCTCGGGAGGCAACCCGTGTTTTTCTTTTTTTTTTGCAGTTTTATTTTTGTTTTTCCCTTTTACGTTGTTTTGTTAGATTTCTTTGCAGATGAAAGAGTTTTTGAAGAATCTCTGACGACCTTCCTTGTCAAAAGTCCAAAAGACTAGCTTGGGGGAGTCCGCACTGACTAGTAAGCTTCATTCTTCTTTCATTTTTCCTTTCTTCCCATTAAGCATCTCATTGCATATTTGGTTTTTGTGCTCACATTGAGGACAATGCGATGTTTAGCTTGGGGGAGGGATTGCATTTTCCCATTTTTGCATTTTAGTTATATTTTTCATATTTTGAATAAAAGAAAGAGAAGATTTTTGAGAAAATTTAAACAATTTTTGAACACAATTGAATGCTTTTCATGCTTTGCTTGCTTGTTTACTGTACTATCATGTTACATTTCCCAACCTTAGAGCTTTCAAAAGATAATGATTCAATATTTATTGAATTTTGCATACATGGGGAAGTCTTGTACACAGTAGGCATGGAATGAATCTATAGATGAGTACGCTTGATCTTGACATTTGGCAAACTACATATATTGTAAGGTAGAACCTCCTTAGACTGGTACATCCATACCCAGTCTCATCTAGGTGTGTGTAGTTCTCCTTGTGATGTGTGTCATGTCAAAACGCATAAGTATGGTTCTCATTTCATTTCTATAAGCATTGCATTCATGATTCACTAAGATTTGAAGCCTTTTTCACTTTAATTTGCCCTTCAAAAATTAGCCCTTTCATACAAGTGCTTTACAAAATATTAGCTACACATAAAAACTGCCTACCTTTCGAGCTAGTAGCTAGACTATGGTGTGTGGGTGCTCTTTTGGGAAGAATTGTTCCTATCTGTCAAAGTGAATTGGGAAAACGAAAAAGTTCAAGAAGTGAAGTTGTGTTCAGAAAAGAAAAATGAAAAAAAAAGAAGAAAAATAGAAAAATCAAAGAAAAAAGAAAGAAAAAGAAATAAAAGAAAAAGTTGTGAGTATCTCCTAAAAATGTCAAATGATTAGAAGGAGTTCACTCTTGTGTTTCGTGTAAAATAGGCCAAATTGTTACTTTTGGCTTCATCGATCGTTCTGTGGGAAATAACCGAAAGTTTGGATTGAGTGTTCATTTATCATTGGTCAGTTGCTAGCTCATTCTAATCTTCACATGACCATAACTATTTGTCCACCTTTCACCCATTTCCCAAAGCCTTCTTCTCATTTTTCGGCTTCTTTTCTATGTGCATTGTGATCTTTGACTTGTGTTTTGAATTGTTTACCATATTAGACTGCGGACACATTTTCATGAGTCGTAGATAGGTGAGTGTCTCAAAAACATTTACACATAAAGAAATCACCTTTTTGCATACATTGAGTGTTCGAGTGTACCGTGAGAGTCCATTTGTCAAAAGATCATGCAAGAGCCGAAAATCTGTAGTGAAATTCTTTGTGCTACGCCGTTATGTAAATCTCAGCCATGTTTATGTATCATTCTTGCCCACGTTGCTTTTGGGTTATGATTCATTATGTTTCCAAAGCTTTATGTTGAGATTTGTTTCCTGATGGTGTAGTAGCCAATGCTTGCAACCTTGTCCTGGTATTGTTTGTTATGTTTGCTTGAGGACAAGCAAAGGTTTAGCTTGGGGGAGTTTGATAAGTGAATATTTGTATGATTTTAACCCCCACTTTAGCTCGGTTTTATTTGTCATTTGTGCTTTGTTAAGCCATTTTATGAGCTAATATCGTCTTCTAGGCGAATTCTTGTGTTCTAACTTGTTTTGTAGGGAAAGTGACGTTTCTACGCCCTTTTTCTATATTTTCGAGCATTTGCCTAGAACCCGGCGATTTGAAGATGCAAGCTTGACCGTGTGTAAGGAATTTCGAGAAGGTTCACTAACTTAAGGGAGAGAAGAAGCAAAGACGGTTTTGTAGTTGTCGGAAGACCAATCAATTAGACGGGAATTAGAATTCATCGCTTTACATCATATCCAAGCAACAAACCCGATTGTAGAGTCAAGGGGGATGTTGTAAGTCAAGTCAAAGCGAAGGAAGTTGAAGAGTTAGTCAAGAGCTTCCAGAAGACAACTTACCCGATCGGGTAAGTGGTGTACCCGATCGGGTATTCCTGCTGCTCCAAGCATTGCGGCTCCTTCATCCTATTTTTGACCTATGCATTTATTGCCCGACCTCTTCTCCACGAAACCCTAATACTATAAATAGATGCTCAAGGATCATACACTCATATCATATATACATCCATCATACACTTTCTTACACAATCTTGTCTTATATTTCTTTTTAGCTTTAGTCTTTCTAGTTTAGATTCTCTTCTATTTGTGACACCCTCAAATTTGCGGAAAGATAAACAAGTAATTAAATAAATAAAAGATGAGAATACGTTTCTAATAGGTTCACTTTAGTGAAAATCGGTAAATTTTAAAACCGGAACCTACTATTATATATCATCATAGGTGTCTTAAATAAAAAGGTTCATAACAAAAAGGAAATAATATTATACATAAAGAAATATCCAAAACGGGAGACATATCTCCCGTATAAATACGAAATAAAAGAGTGTATAATAATATACAATCCTAAGAACCGAATATAGGTCCAAGGTAAATACTTCGCTCGCTAGCTCGTCAATGTACCCAAGTATGCATCACAAACCTGCCAACCGCATTAAATATAAACACGGAAGCCACAGTCAGTGGAGAGTAAACCGTGTAAATATAGAGGAATTTGGAGTCGGGTTTTGAAATTGTTGTTACGGAATTGACTCGGGTTTAATAATTATATTACGGTAATTGATTAGATATAATTATATATTAAGTTAATTAAACCAAATATCTAGATATTATGATATTGTAATGAAAAAGAAAGAAAATATCAAGTCTTATGAGAGGAGAGGGAGCCGTGTAGAAGTAGAAGAATCGGGTCTGTTTTTGAAGCGATTTGCGGAGTTTAAGTTGACGGATCGATAAAGTAACAAATATCTTAGATATTTGTATTAGTTTAATCGAAAGAATGAAAATATTTAAAGTGAGTGGGAAAAGATGACATGGGGCGTGTGACTCATGCCAAAGTCGAGTTTCGGGTTTGTTTCGGGATTTAAATTGGCTCGGGAATAGTTAAATGATGTTCGGGTTAAACCGTAAAACCTTCTCTTTAATTCCGAATAAATTCAAAATAATTATATTAAATTATCATAAATTCAAATAAATCGTATAATAAAATAAATTAAATTTATTATTTTTAAATATAATTTCGGTCTTTAAAATTACGAGGTGAGTCGGAAAAGTCAACGAAAGTTAAAGTCGACTTAAAGTCAAGAAAAGTCAAAGATGACTCAAAAGTCAAGAAAAGTCAAAGACGACTCAAAAGTCAAGAAAAGTCAAAGATGACTCAAAAGTCAAGAAAAGTCAAAGTCGACTTAAGACGGGATTCTCATGGAATCTCGCGGAAATTCCAAATACGAACTCGGAAATTCCAAATTCGACCCGAAACAATAAATTCTAAATTAAAACTTAATTTTGCTGAAAAGTATCCGTAAAATATTTTCACTAGAAAAATAGGGTACATTTCGGGTTGTTACAATCACCCCTCCTTTTAAAAAGTTTCGTCCTCGAAACTTGAAAGTAGAAAACAAAAGTATCAAAGATAAGAATCGATTTTAAGAATTAACAAGAAAAGTTTTACAAGGGTAAAACATTTATAAAATGATGTTCTTCTCGAAAATGGTTTAAGAAATTTTTTCATACATGAGAAACTTTATTTACGAATCACAAGAGTGCCTGTCATGAACGAGAACTCTAGCTATCAAAAATTAAATCAAGGCCAAAATAGTGAAATCGAAAATCAAAACAGGTGTTAGTAAGTGACGGACTAGTCACCAGACGTCTCCAATAACAAGTCCCAACAGCCAACCAAACACAAAATCTAAATATAAAAGGGAAAGAAATCTATTTTCTCCAAAAGAGGGTACACAAACTATCTTTAAACTATTTTAAAAAGTTAAATTAGGATTACTATATGGAGATTTGAAAGTTTTCTCAAGGATAGAATCAAAATAAGTAGACAATACCCGAACGTAGAGCGACTCGAAAATCGAAATCAAAAATCGAGATACTAAGAGATACGTCCACACGAATAAAATGGACTAACAAGGGAAGGACTGAAAAGTAGCGGATTGAGTAAGGATTAATTTGAGGAAAAAGAGAGGAATGAATCACAAAACTATCTTCCATCTATGACCATTCAAATGTCGATCGCAACTCGACAACACTAACTGTACAAGTAAGCTAGTCCTCAAAAGAGAGCAATTATCCTTTACAATTTCAATCATCAGAATCCTACCAAAATATTTCATAAACATGACACTTCGAGTAACAACTCCCAATTATTCAAATTCAATTAAAATCTTCTAAGGTCTATCGATACGATAAACTCCATAACTAACAACCCATGAAAGATTCATTACGAACTCTAATAATCTTAGCTCCATCAAAACTCTTATTGGAAATCACCATCAAAATATTTATAATTAGGGAAACAAGACCGCTAACAACCACAAGGTAAAAGAGGCTTACTATAAAATCCTTTGATCCAATTTATTCCAAAATTCCTTATCCTAAGGTATTTCCTTCATAGATTACATCGTCGAACCTCGCTTATATCTCAAATCCTCAAGTAATATGGTTCAACTTACAACGAAACCTTACTACTTCAAACGAGTCCCCGATACCATAAGGTAAGATCATATATTTAAATCCAAGAACTATAGTCAAAAGCTTTTCCACCAAGCCTATACTCACAAACACACAAAAGGAAACCACAAGACGTCACTTAACCTCAAAAGTATTTCGCACCTCTAGATATCATTCAAAACTTCTTATTTACACCAAATAGACATATCATAAGCATGGTCTTCAAACCAATACTAAACTTCTAAGTCCAAAAGACTAAATTACTAATGAGTTAAGAAGTCATAGCCAACTCATTCGACCTTATACCATCGAATATCATGAACTATTTATACACAAGTCATGACAAGCATCAAGCATTAAAATCATTAAACATACCTTACCACACCTTCCTCAAGGATACCAACTCTCACCACCATAGGGTGAAATTAGATCTATACCATTTTCCTCAAATCACAAGTTCATTCTAACAAACACTAATATTCCACAAGATTCAAAGTTCTTCCGACTAAGTATAATATACCACAAACCGATGGTTATGACATCCATAAAAATGTTACAAGAGGGAGATAAGGATACTAATGGTAAGATGGAGGAACTATCAAGAGTACTTTTCAAGAGGCAAATAGGTTGGAAGAGAAAGAAGCACCTAGATAGAAGGAAGAGAGCATAATACAATAAGGACGAGGGAATTCAAAGATAAAGAAGGAATACACTTCCATTAGGCTTGTAAATCTTCAAATCTTCGGTAGAGGATACTCCTTCTAGGTAACACAGATCTCTTCTACACGAGGTCTAACCATCTTCATAAGAAACAAAACAAATTAAGTTACTCCTAACAATTAGCATAAACAAATAGACTACAACATAACTCCTAATCTACCCATCCTACCATTCTATCTCACAAGTTTATTATTTTATTAAGGTCAAGTTATTTATACAAGGGTACACAAACGTGCGTCGGGAGCAAAACTGCTCTGATACCAACTGTGACACCCTCAAATTTGCGGAAAGAAAAAAAATAATTTAAATACATAAAAGAGAGAATACGTTTCTAATAGGTTCACTTTAGTGAAAATCGGTAAATTTTAAAACCGGAACCTATCATTAAATATATTCATCATAACGAAGGTGTCTTAAAGAAAAAGGTTCAAAACAAAAAGGAAATAATATTATACATAAAAAGTATCTGAAACGGGAGACATATCTCCCGTATAAATACAGAAATAAAAGAGTGTATAATAATATACAATCCTAAGAACCGAATATAGGTCCAAGGTAAATACTTCGCTCGCTAGCTAGTCAATGTACCCAAAGTATGCATCACAAACCTGCCAACCGCATTAAATATAAACACGGAAGCC
>JAIUZE010009795.1:0-12465 GCA_022085475.1 Heliosperma pusillum | reverse complement strand
GACACACCTCGTGTTATATATCTTGCATGTTTAAAGGTTTTTAAAATACCGTATTTCCGCATATTATTTCACATGCTTGTATGTTTTATATTTCCGCATTCGCGAGGGTTGTCACATATATTTTAAATGAAATTTAAAATAGATTTCCGACTAAAAAAGATTCATTTTTAAATTCATTTCAAGACCGATTTTTCCTTTGAAAATAAAATAAAAATTTATTTTAAACCCGACTTGAAAAGTTGTCTTTGAATTATTTGGATTTTCCGTCTCATTATTGTTTTAAAACCCAGTTTGCGACAGCCTTTTATGTTTGTTTTGAAGTCAATTTGAGCCCGATTTTCAATCCAGTTTCGACTCAATATTTACCTCTCCTAGTCCAATTATCAAACCCCCATATAGGCCTTTTCAAGACCTCAAAAACCGTTCCAAAGGAAGCCCATAACCGAACCAAAACAACCCCCCTTCCATTCTGTTTTCCCGCAGCTATCTAGCCCACCAAATCGACCTCAAATGACCTACCCATTAACCCTAACCCATCTAATCATCTACCTAACCATCTTAGGTAATTTAACGATCAAGAAAACGCCCCCTAAAACCCTAGCAAGAGCTCGGAATAACAGCACAAAGGCAGCCAACAAAACTTGCTACCATTCACCTGAAACCCTATTCTACCACCTCTAAACTCTCTATATAAACCCACCACCACCTTTATTAAATAGGCTTAGAACTCATACACAATCTACACACAAGAAAAACTCGAGAATTGCACAAAACAAACCCTAAAAACAACTCAAAAGAGCCACACAAAACAGAGTAGTCCCTGCTATGTTTCGCGTGTCGTCTGCCACTTCAAAACTATGTTTCTCTCAACTCAGACCACCTATTGACACATACGATACCGGTTTTGATAACGACTTTTTGTCTAGTTTCAAAAAAAAAATTCGGATCGACGATCCATTGAGTAAAGAAGTTTTTATGACCGTTTGACAATTGCTGCACAAACGGTCTTTACAAAAAACGTGTTCAAGTTCAATTTCGTCGACGAAGGCCCCTCGGTTCATACTTTACTATCGACTACGACTCAAGACAACGGTCAACGATATATGTATGTTGAGGGTGCAATAACACCTCCTTTCCCTTTTAATTTACCGTCTTTTATTATTGTTTCTCATGTTTTATATCGTTCTTTATCGTTTATATTGTTTTGTTCGCTATTAGTTCGTTGTTTTGTTCGTATTTAGTTCAGTATATTTCTAGTTCATATCGTGTTATAGTTTTAATTATCATAGGTCTTTAGTTCATATTGTATGTGTTATTTACTAACCCCTAATGTGCGTTAATCTTTCTTATGCTACGAGTAAGAGTGCTCTCTTCCATTCTCTTTTGTTTGTTTATAACTAGATTAGTTTTAAATGAACTCACGTGCTAAATAACTTTGACAAAGTTAGTTGCATTAAAACGACTAGAATGAAATTCATTTGTTAGGGTTAAATTACATGGTTGCATCTCATATGACTCGTTCCAAATAGCCATTCATTTGTTTAGTAGAGATCGTTTTATTACGGGCGGGGTTGGGTGCTTTTTTTAATGAAGTTAAAATTGTCTTCCTAACACGTAACCTCGCACGAATATTTTATCTCTAAATTGGTTTTCTAAATTCCATAAAAATTTTGTGGCGACTCCTTTCAAATGTGAAGGTTTAAATTGTGTTTTTCAAAGACTTTTAAAACTCGCGTTTTTTATCGTGGAAGCGATTTCCCATATCCATAGTGAGGTATTCATCCTCGTCGTCATCGGCCCATATCCCGTTGACGTTATTGAGTTCTCTCAGTCTAATGATTTCGGCTTCCAAAACGATTATTTACTCGACTAGATGATCACATGTGGTGATCACCTCTTGCATTGTAGACTCTTGAGATAGATTCGACATTTTGGGTATGATTTCTTGAGGCGCGGCACCTGGAATGCGTAGAGATGCTACAGTGGTTTCAAGTTGTGAAACTTGTCTACTTACACTCTTAGCCCATGCTATGAAGTCATCGATGGTAAGAGAAATGGTAGAATATCCTTCTATCATGTGAATCTCATCTTCGATTGGGGAAATGAGATTAGAACAATCCAAGGTGGGTTCTTCATCTGTAATCATCAAAACTCCAAGAGGATTTTGAGGATTGTTGAGTTTACCCCCATGAGGTACGGGTAGACGACCATCTTCAATCATATCTTGATGGGCGTGCTTCAATTTGAAGCCTTTCTCTATATCATGCCCTTTACCTCTATGATATTCACAGTAGGCGTTCTCATCCCAGAACCTAGTTTTTTTTCCGGATCAGGCGTAGATCCTATGGGTTGGAGCTTGCCTTGTTGTGCAACCTTTTCAAGGCATTGGAATATGTATCACCGATGCTTGTGAACTTCCTTTGTGGGTTGTTCTTTTTTAATGTTTCAACAAGATTGACTTCATCAGGTTTGTTAGTAGGGCCATAAAACGAGTTGTTGTGCCTTGGTATACGCGACCTATCATTTCGGACAAGAGCCTTTTTCGAATGTCGTCTTCGATTCTTGTTCCTAACACATTTAAATCTTTAAAAGACTTTATGTTTTGGTATCTAAGATGGTTTGCATAAATAGGTCTTAAGTGGGAGTGTGTTATTGTGTTTAAGTGAGTTTTGAAAATGACTTATTTTGAAATGTTTGTCTTACATAACCATAGTGTGGTTGTAGGAGTGATGACTCGAAGTGGAGAAAAGACGATTTTAACCGGACATTTGGATAGAGTTTCGACTCATTTTGCGCTACTATAGGCCAAGTTTGAAAATGTTTTACTGTTTTGAAAAGGATTTTTATTTTGAAAAGTTCGTCATGATTTTATTGACAAAATGGTGATCACGTATGGGTTATACATTTATACATGCATTATAACAGTATGATGGCTGCATTTAAAATGGGTTTAGTCTAAAGGGTGGGATGCCATACCAAGCAATCAAACCTAAGGTCTGTGGAGAGGTCCGCGCCAAACATGAGTAAGGTCGGTTTCTAGTCCATTTCCTCGAGTAGTGAAAGCTCTTAATACTAACATGAGTATATACCGCGGTATGGTTGACGTCAATCGAAATCCATCCTTAGGCCCGAATAAGAATGTGGATCGTCCGGACACGACGATTGGTTAAAATGGGTTGGGTTGAACCTAGGAAGGCCGAATAAAACGACCGAAGAAGGTCGAGTAATGAAAACCGATAATTGTCTTGTACAAACTATTCCCTAACCTTGTTCAAGTTTCCCCCTTGGTAACACGTAAGTGTATTTGCCCAGCGGAGTCGCCAAACGTTGGTACACGGCGGGACCACAGATAAGAACAAGTGTAGAAATACGCACTTGTAGAATAGCCACCAATTTTTATGGGAAATTGGGAAATTGGAACCGTTCGAATACTTTATGCCATGTCAAGACACAAAGTAATGACATGAACACTAAGAACTCGTTACCCTTAGATTTATATGTCTAGAATGACTCTCGTGGATGACAATGAACACAGATGTTCAAAGAGATATGGAGTAAGGGGTGAGGATACGTATTAGGAAGCTCTTTAAACGAACACCTAATCTCGCCCTCCTCGATAGCGGCCACTACTAATGATTAGGGAAATCATTCGTATTTGATGTGTTATCGATTATATGCATGCAATGCAGCATAAAACGTACTAATCCTAGCATGTCAATTAAACTATGTCGGTGAACATGTAATTAGCACTCAATTATGTCGAAATTGGATTTTTAGAATTAATTAAATACAAAAAAAGAGTAAAATCATACAAAGAAATCATAATTACAATGACTAAGAAAATTACAATGGATTACATGATCTATGTTAGAAATATATTCAAAATAGAGATTTAAAGAAAAGGAAAAGAAAAGAAAACTAAAAGACGGATTAGGAGCGATAATATGACTAATAGTTAACTAATTACGTAATTAAAGCTACGTCAAGGCAAAAACAGAAGTTCAGGGACAGAAGTCAACCCAGAACAGGCGCAGCAACAGTTGCGTCCTCTGGAAGAGGCGCAACACTCTATGCGTTTGTTCTTGAGTTGAATTATGACTGTGAAGTCAAAATCGGAAGCAGTTAATGTTCTTTGGTGTATTTACGATGGGTTATCGATATATGACTCAAATAGAAGTTATTTAACATATTAATTACTACAATTTGTATCAGCAATGAAACTAGATATTTGATAAGAACAAACCGAACCTCTAAAACACAAATTTGATCCAAAGACGAAAACCCGCTAATATTGAATTATTAGGGATCTAAGTCAAGAACTAAACGTTTTATGAAAGGTTAATTTAAAAGAAGGAATAAAATAAGAAAAGGAAATTAAAGACGTAGAAATCAGAGTAAGAAGAAGAAGAGCAGGAGCAGGCAGCCTCTAGAGGAGGCGCATCAGGTGCTCCGACTCTTCGAAGAGGCGCAGATGCTTCTACGTTTCTTCTCGACGTCTGATGACTACTAAAAAGGTTTTTAGAAGAGGGTTTCATTTGAAATCGATTTTGAATCTATTTCTGACGTGAATTTTACATTAATTAATAAGAAAAAAATAAAAAGACGGGATTTACACCCTCACACTTACATGTTGACGAAACGAGATTAACTATGTTGCGCTTTAGCGATAGCTCTACTCGAATGTATGCAGAAAATGCCCTCGTTAAAGGACTAAAATTGATTGATTAATAGTGTAGTGGTCAAAGGGGTTGGTACATGCAATAATGTCACGGGTACCCAGAAGGATCTTAGCTTACCTGGTCGATTGATCAAGCACGTAGATGTCGATAGCTTAAAACAAGGTCTAGACTGCAAAGAGAGAAGAGAAGGGGCAGAACACTCGTGTGTTTCAAAAGTGAGAACAGAGCTCTCCATTTATAGTAGAAAATGTAAAAGAGTTCAAGAACAACTCAAACTTTTGAAAGAACAGGCTGGGGAAGAGGCGCAGCAAGACTACGACCCTACGAAGAGGCGCAACACCTGCTGCGTCATTTCCCCAAAGGTTTCCTTTTGCGGAAGGAATATTTCCACGTATCTATTACGAAATTGAGTGGTTTTTGACCCAAACTCCAAATGAAATCTAATGACTGTCAAAATGACCGTATCGGCGTATAGATGACGACCAAGGGGAAGACACAAGTGTTTGAGCTATCACTTGAGGATAAACTTACGAACTGTCATAAATTGTTTCGCGTAACAAACATGCGGCCCAATCATCACTGGTGGTTGGCGGGAAGTGTAGAACTAAGGTATTTACACCTAGCCATTGGATAAGGGAGATGGATGGATGAGATTGTAGAGACAAAAGAACACTTAACACTAATCAATTACCTATGCCCTAATTAAAGATCTTTCTCTCTTTAGCCTCTAATTAGTCACTATTGAGTTGATGAGATTTATGAGTGTAACTTTAATGCCTAAGAGTGTAACTCTAATGTTTTAGAGTGTAACTTCAACCATTATTGTTGTTACTTCAACTAAAATGTGATTTCGACTATACAAATTTTAAATTTATGTAATTTTAAGACACGTTTATCTGATTTTAGCCTTTTTATGAGTGTAACTTCAGTCATTACGAGTGTAACTTCATCCGCTATTTGTGTAACTTCAAACTAAAATGTGATTTTGACTATATAAATTTGAATTTATCTAACTTTAACACAGTTTTTTGTGATTTTAACCTTTTTACGAGTATAACTTCAGTCATTACAAGTATAATTTTACCCCTCATTTCTGTAACTTTAAACTAAAATGTGCTTTCAACTATACAAATTTGAGTTTATGTAACTTTAAGCGAAGTTTTTGTGATTTAAGCATTTTTATAAGTGTAACTTCAGTCATTAAGAGTGTAACTTCAACCATTATTGGTGTAATTTTAACCCAATATGTAATTTCGACTATACAAATTTGAATTTTTTTAACTTTGACAATTTATATGATTTTAACTTTTTTATGAGTATAACTTTATTCTTTACGAGTGTAACTTCAACCCCTATTTGTTAAACTTTAATTTTAAGACATATATGTGTCACTTTAAGAAATGTTTAGGTAACTTTAGTTATTTTTTGGGTAACTTCAGTCATTTATACTAAATATGATAGGATATTTTAATTTGAATTCATGTCACTTCAAGACAAGTTTAGGTGACTTTAGTCCTTATTAGTGTAACTTCAGCTTTTAATAGGGTAAATTTAGTATTTTAAAGTGTAACTTTAAGCATTGAAAGTGTCACTTCAAGCCTTAAATGTGTAACTTCAGTCATTAATTGTGTAACTTCAGTCCTGATAACTACACTCCTTATTAGTGTAACTCATTTTAAAAAAACGAAATCTAAAATTACAAAAAAAACATAAGAAATTTAAAAATTTAAAAATGATCTAAATAGAACACAACAAAAAAACAGATTTGGAAAAAAAAAACAAAAATAAATCAAGATCTAATTTAACAGATAGATCTGAACCAAATAAATAACTTTATTTTTTCAAAAAAAAACGTTGGTTTAACATATTTGAAACAAGAAAAAAAACACATAAACCAGATTTGAAAAAAAAAAAGACGATATAAATATTGTGTGTTACTTTAATAAAATCAACTAGTGTAACTTTTAATGTCGTTTTGTGTTACTTTAATAAATAATATTTGTTACTTTAATAGACGATATATTTGACTTTAATAAATAAGGCGTGTAACTTTAATAGAGAATTTGTGTTACTTTAATATAAAATATGTGTGACTTTTATAGACAATATGTGATATATTAATTGATGTCATTGAAGTTTGACACACTTTTTCAGATCTGAAAATAAAAAAGAAAAACAAAACAAATAAACAAAACAAATTTGTTTAAAAAAATAAAAACAACAACAGCCATATCCCAAAAAAAAGCAAATAACAAATCTCAGAGAAAGAAAGGAAAAAGAAAAAAAGAAAAAAAACAACAACAAGGACGCTGGTGGTATTGTATGATTGGGAAGATATATCATTTTTTTTGTAGATCTAGTTTTGTTTTGTGTTTGTTTCCAGATCTTGTATTATTTTGTTGTTTGTTGGTATAGTGGAGGACGTGGGAAGTTGGGCCGGCAGTGGTGGCGGTGCAGATGGACAGAAACGGACGGAGGAGATGAAGAGAAGGACGGACGGAGGAGAAGGTGGCTGGTGGTGGAGACGAGCCGAGGAGGAGAGGATATTTTTTGGTGATTCTAGTTTTTTTTATATTTTTTTTATTTTCGTGGTGGCTGGCGGTGGACGGAGGTGGCTGGAGGTGGCCGGTTGCCAGAAGTGGCCGCAGAAGCGAAAGAGAGAAAGTGAGGGAAGGAGTTTTAGAGATAAGAAGGAGAAAAATTTAGAGAAAACGAAGAGTGTTTTAAATGAATGAATTGTGTGGGAAGTGAGTAAGAGGAAAGGAGGCATTAGTAGTTTAATTAGTGGTAAATTAATAAATATGAGAGAGAGTGGAAAATTAGCCCATTAATCTTTTTTTGAAAGCACCAATCTCAGCCATCCATCTCTAAGATCCAAGGGCCTATAAGAGGACTTATGGACTTAACTTGTCTAAGAGGACTCACATTATCATCTCTCTCTCTCTCTCTCTCTCTTTCTATGTATATATCTATCTATGTATCTATCTATCTATCTATCTATCTATCTATCTATCTATCTAGATATATAAGCTATATCTATATATATATATATATATATATATATATATATATATATATATATATATATATATATATATATATATAGGTAAGATCTGGTGATTCCACTCATATATTTGAGTCCGTGAGTCCTAACAACAGCCGTCCGATCTAAAAGATATGGACCGCTGAGATTGAGTCACGTAGGAGCCAAACTGGACCAAACAAAACTCCCTCATGTTCACACAATTCCATCTTTCTTTCTCTCCCTAAAAATCAAACGCAAACGAACCTTAAAAAATAACAAAACTCTCTCAACCTCACAAATCCCACAAAACCTCACTGAAATTGGAAACTTTCAACTGGAATTCAAGTGCATTACGATTTTTTGCATTAATTCGTTCACTAAATTGAATAATATTACTAGATTTGTCTACAAAAATCAAACAGGTACAGTCGTTTCTCGTTTTTTAAATTCCTGCGAATTTAGTACAGCTTATGTAGTATTAAATTGATATGCATGTTGGTGTTGTTTGATTTTATTGTATATATATATATATATATATATATATATATATATATATATATATAAATATATGTTCAATTTGATTAATTTAGTAGGATTCAATGACAAATATTGAACTAATAGTCAATTGATTTGTGATAGCTTCATGCACTTTTTTTAAAGTTCTAAATGTCTTAGTTATACATTATTTTAAACGTTTTTTTGTGATTATATCGACATATTGAGCTAATTAGTATCATATATTGTAGTTGTTGCTGTTTATTAGATTTTTCTTTGCTTAACTATGAAATTCGGGTTTAATATAGTTTAATTTTGAAAACTAGGGATCTGAAATAGTGTTAACTAATTGAGTAATGCAAATTTACATGTTAGTTATAAAGCAAATTCAATATTTTTTTACTGTGATAGTGTATGAGATATTCTATTTTACTTTGATATTTTTTCTTAAAGTCACAAAATTGAAAATGTGGTATTTTGCTTGACTTTGATGTTATTTGTTAATGGTGGTGATGTTGTGCTATATTCATTATTAATGGTTGTGATATTAGTGAAGTATTATATGCTTTGCTAATTTGATCACTACATCTAAATAGTATCACTTGATTTATCTCAAATCTCACCCAGGTACATTCATCTTTCAATATTAATTGTTTTTAGATTGGGCTCTTTTACCAGGAAACAACTGAATTTGTTCTCTCGGAGAGGAATGATGCTCTTGTTGTTGGCAAGAGATATTACAACATCAAACTTGATGCAAAGCCTATGAAAAATGATATTTTTGGCACCAATGTTAAGAATACATAAGTACTTCCATCAATATTTAATGTTTTTCCTTGAAATCCAATTGGATTTGATATATATAGGGTACATGTGTTGCTTTCCTATCTTAACTTTAATTGTTGATTGTCTTTTATCCACTACCTATAAACATACTGATTTGATCATCCATTTAAGAGGTGTTTTGTTTCAACTATCAAGCCATTTATTTATCCAGTCATACTAGTAAAATTTTCCCGAGTTAGACTTGTAAATCGTTTGCTTGTTTCATTTTCTTTTAGTTTTTTTCTTCCTTCATTTTCTAGTTTTGCCTATATGTGCGGAAAATCAAGAAAGCGCCTCGAATAAGCGTTTGTCGATATTATTCTTGTTAGCGTAGTATTCCCTAAAATTATAAATGATTTTTTTTTGTTGTACAGCTCCTCTCATACTCTTTTAGGTGTAATAAGGGTAGCATTAGTGATGTTATTGAATTGATAAAAGTTGTTTGCTGCCTTTTGTTAGCTTGTTGATGTTGTTGTCTCGCTCACTTAGTCTCGAGCTTGGATAACATTCGTGATTTTACTTTTTTTTGTTTAATGTCTATAAATCGTGACTTGTTATACGTTGACTGTTGACCTACTAAATTATACTAACTGAGGCTTATTTGCATTTATTTATAGAGGAGCTGATTGTGGACAAGTTGTTGTTGTTGTTCATGTTGATGTTGTTGAAGATGATGGCGATGATGAATTGATGATGATGATGATGATGATGATGGTGGATAAATGCTCAAGACACAATAAAGGCGATACAAAAGTGGTTGTAAATGCTATAGGTAGAGGTAGAGGTAAAGGTAGAGCTACATGTAGAGAAAAAAGAAGGAACTCAAAGGACTACTAAGAAGATATCGACAGAAAGCTTTAATTGAAAATTCATTGATGTAATGTTGGTAGGAAAAGTTATTTAATATAGTTGTCATAAACTAGTATTGTTGCTTGTATATTGTGATATTGTTTAAGAGTAATAATGATATTATATCTTGTATGTTGTGATATTGTTTCTTTATATACCAAAAGCGAAGGGTGAACACGATCTTTATGACTGTGATATTGTTTTTGGTGAACTTTGATATTGTTTTTTAGTGAAGCGGGATATTCTCTATTAATGCTTCTAGTACATCATTATCACAAGTTAAAAAACTCAACTAAAAATAATGTGATTGTTATTGGCATATGACGACATTATTAATAGAACTGTGTAATACTGTTAATGGCACAATATGATATTGTTAATCCATTTGTGTGATACTATTAACCACATCATGTGATATTGTTTGTTATAACACGTGATATTGTTTCCAATATCATGTGATGCTTATAAAAATATATATTGTTTATTAAAATTATAAAACGTAATAAAAAAAATAGCAACTCATGATATAACTATGCTATTGTTATTGAGTTACTCTAATATTGTTTTCTATCACACTCGATTACTTTATCAAAGTTACAAGAGTAACATAATTCTAACCAAACTTATATATACAAGTTTCATTGATAAAGTTGTGACTATTGATTTGCAAAAGAATCCTATAAAATATAATAAAATATCATATGTTGGAGTAACATATGTCAATCAAAACTAGAAAAAAGAATACAAAATTGTAGCCACTTTGAACGATATCTAAGAATAAAGGATTCATCTTTGTTTATAAGAGAAATGACTAAAATATATATGATTTGCTCATTTGATAATGTACTACAGTCTTCTCCAGCATGCACATAAAAGTCTTAATCTACCTTAGCGAGCGAAGAAATCTGCGCAAAAAAAAAACATCATTTAATTAGGATCTTTCATACAAAAAGAAAATACTTAAATATAAATATAAGAAACAAAAATGAATATTGTAAAACCCTCGGCCATCGTCGACACAAACATTGTCCCGCATCGACATAAACATTGTGGAGTAGGAACAAATGTAACAACAATAGTAGAAGTATTATCTACATAAGAGGTTGAGCTAAAAGGTTTTGGCATAAAAAAAGAAGTAATGTATTACAATATATTTCACATTGTGATACTACTCAGAATAACGTGTGATACTATTAAGAATAATGTATGATACTAATTTACATTAATCATTTAAACCATGAAGTACTACATCTTATTTCAGACTATGATACTATTAAGAGTAACATATGATATTAATTTACATTAATTAGTTAAACAATAACATGTATTAAAAAGTAAAAACAAGAAGGAGAAATCATACAGGAATTGTTTTACCATGAAAAATGTAATGTATTATAATATAGTACATACTATGATACTTTTAAGAAGAACATGTGATATTAATTCACATAAATTACAATATAGTTCATATAAAAACTAAAAAAAATATAAACACTGACACACTAATGCTTAAGAAGATCGTATGATATTAATTTACATAAATTACAATATAGTTCATATTGTGATATTCTTAAGAAGGTCGTGCGATATTAATTCACATAAATTACAATATAGTGTAGGTTGTGATATTCTTAAGAAGACAATGTGATATTAATTCACATAAATTATTTAAAACGACTGTGATATTCTTAAGAAGACAGTGTGATATTAATTCATATAAATTATTTAAAACGAAAACAAGTAAATAAAAACTAAAAACTATATAAGGAATGATGAACTAATCCTTAGGTAGTGATACTTCATTGCAAAGTTGATAAATTTTCAAATTTCAAAGAAAACATACTCAATAATAATGAATTAAAAGAGAAAGAGGATAAATTAGGTTAATACATAAAAAGAACATCATTATAGACATTAATAAAAAGAACATAGAAATATTAATAACAAATGCACAAGGAAAACGTAATTATAATTACAAATTACGATTATAACCTAAAAGTGACGTAGTTAAAATTAAAAGAAGAGCAAAATTAAGATTTCTGACAAAAATAAGAGATTGAATTAGTACCTGACATTGAGATTATTAGTCGATGAATAAAATCAAATTGTGTAGCCTTGAGAAGAAAAAATTGATTCACAATGATGAGCAGGATGTTGAATAAAAGAGAGAGCGCGGGGGAGAGAGAGAGAGAGAGAGAGAGAGATTGAATGAAAAATTATAAATGTTGATTGAAGGTAAGGATATATATATCAAGTTGTCAAATGACGAATATACCCTTACTATCTGCGCGTTATATCAGCCCTCAGATCTCTTTGATCTAATGGTTCATATTAGGACTCACAGACATATATATATATATATATATATATATATATATATGTTCTTGTGAGTCCACCATTTTTTTGAGTCCATGAGTCCTCATCTTGGCTTTTGTATGTTGGAGATGGAGGTACAAGATTAGAAATAGATGGAGGGATAAGATTAGAACGAAAATGGTTGGACAAGATGAGAACAAAATGGAGGGACAAGATTAGACACAAAATGAGTGAATTCTACCTACACATCACCTTGATAGTGTACCTTTATAATAG
>JAIUZE010009791.1:0-18698 GCA_022085475.1 Heliosperma pusillum | reverse complement strand
TAAAAACAAGAACAAAATCATCACCCTTCTAACTACATACCAACCGGTCCATTATGGCCTAGTTTGGTCCATTTTGATTTTTGATATTTGTCTCACAAATACTTATTGATCATATGGTTAATTATCTTGTATAATTAATTGTTAACTTGATCATATAACAATTATATGACTCAATTAAATAAATAATATGTACTTAACATTTTAAGTAATATTTTACCATTATATCAATATATAATGGGTCCCACAATGCTTAGTTAATTTATTTTACAACTCCTTGTAAATATAATTAACTAATTACCTCTATATCAAAACCTCAACTAATTTAGTAATTTAACGATTAATTACTAAGTTAAATCTTATTTAATCGTACTAAAATAAGATATAAATTTATTAGTCAATTATCGCATAATTGAAAAATACGTTTAATCGAATTTGAGTTCTTAACTCAATTTCTAACAATTAACTCTCGTACATATCGAATATATGTAATGTACTAATTAACTGTATCGTATACAAATAATTAGTTACTATTTGGATTTCATCCTTTAGGTGTGACCGAAAGGGATCAGTTGATCACCGCCGTCAAACGACAATAACGTCAAACTCTAGTTAGCCAACCGTTATTGATTTACGTTAATCAACTGACTAATCATATATATAGTCAATAACTATCCCAATTATATTCCTTAATAAGATTTATTATGTGGCGCACTATTGTGGAGGACACCTACTCCAACAATCTCCCACTTGTCTGACACAAGTGTGCGTCACCAATTCTCTTGTCTCTTTATCACATCTACCACTCAACGCAAGGTGTCTTTCAGGTCGCACTTGCGATTGATTATATCTAGAGTGGTTTTCTCGATAGGGAGAGTAACTGTCTGACCGAAAAATCTACCATAGATCTCTTTCCGAGCGTGGCCACGCATTTACAGTAACTTCTCCTCGAGTGGCCTAAAGATGTTTTTACCCAACGTGGGTGGACAATTCCTGTTGATCCATATACTCTGTATGATGCAGATCACCATGATCCAGAAGAAGTCCATCGGCCTCCTTTTACGGCACGAACTAGAACATCAACCAAAACCAATCGGAAACTGCACCGACTCAGATAGACGGTCGCCAGTCAAAAGAATCGACTTATAGGAATAAGATAGAAGACCCTGCCACGACCAGACATCAAATAATTGATTTAAGGGTCTCTACAATGTCACTGTCAGACGACGTGTCATACAGCGACTGTCTATGTAAACCGGCCCGTCCACGAGTCTCCATGACCCCATGGTGTGAACCAACCATTCGATTCGACTACAATCTAGTCATTTAGCGAAGTCACATCATTGAGTGACTAGGGACAAAAATACTAAGGTCAGTCCTGTCACTTGAATGGGTTCAACCTTTCTTTCAACCAATTCGGATAAACAAAGTATTAAAATTTAGTCAAACTAAATAATGGAGTTTTTAATGAAACTCTAACAATGAATGCGATTATCAAATATTTGGAAAAAATTGATACGCTATCAATAATTTCATATCTTATAATCTTTAGCAATTCAGGTACATATTTCAATCCCCATTGAAATGACATGACTATCATGTTCAGCCTGCACAAAGCATGGCTAATGGATTAGCAATACTTGCATCTTTCCTATCGTTCTGATTGCTATTTCTCTTTGTCTACGTAATCTCATATTACATAAAACTTTCTGAGTACGTGTCTAGATTTGAATTTAGACTTAGGACTCTTGGCCTAAAGGTAGCTCCCACTGTTTTACCAGTATAATGGGATAGGATATACAGCTATATGAACTATTTCTAGTCCCTCCAATACTGTCGAATCCAAGCTACTTTCATATGCATCATCATATGACGCAATGTACTCCATTTCTGTTGTTAAATCCGCAATGATAAACTGCCTGGAACACTTCCAGGGGATACATGACATTTCTATTTGAAAATGTCACTCCTACTTGGAACCTTTCCAATAGTATTTTCTGCTTGGAATTCTTCCAACAGATAAATCTTCTATAAAACACAGCCAGCTCGTGATTTCAAATCACTTTGATCAGTTTGGAAACTGAAGTCTGGGTAACCCTTACACGCAACTCATTTTAAACTCCAAACACATGGAACATATCTTTTAGTCCTTCGCAAGTACTAAGGATGTTCTTTATGGCTATCAAGTGACCCTCACTTGGATTTGATTGCAAATGATTCGTCATACTCAAAGCATGCGAAATGTCGGATAGAGTATACATCACATCGTATATAATTGATCCCGCAGCGGAAGCAAAAGGAATCAATTATGATGTGTTCAACTTCCTTGAACTAGTCAAAGATCTTATCAATATAAGAATTTTGACTCAATGCTAATATCCTTTTAGATTTATCTCCATAAATCCAGATATCGAAAAGATGTATTCTACTTCTCCAAAATCTTCCATCATCTAAAATGATCAATATGTCTCCACATATAAGACTGATGAAAACCATATTACTCCCACTAAACTTCATGTATAAACATAATTTCTCGAGATATCGAGAAATATTTTACAACATGATTGACACACTAATTCCAACTCTTTAGTGCTTTCTTAAGACATACTCTTAAACTTGCAAATTAACTTAGGATAATTAGGATCTACGAACCCACAGGTGAATATAAAATATACCACCTCTTCTAGAATCGTATTCAAGAAGGTGTTTCTTGAGATCCAGTTGACATCATACTATTATGATATGCTGTAATTGCTAAGTATATTCGAATGGATCCAAGAAATAAGGTTGGTGCAAAAATCTTTTCCTACCAATTTATCTTTGGAAACATTTTAATGTTCATCCATGCAAATTTCGATCTTTAAAAATCAATTTACATTGAAGAGGTCGTACTTCTTCAAGTACAATTTACCAGGTCACATACCTGTCCATCATGCATGGAGTCCATTACAAATCGCATGACTCTAAGCCATAGCAAGAAGTTGGGACCAGAAACAGTCTTTTATAAGTCACAGATTAAAATTCATCACTTATTAAGGAGTGGTAAAATTTCACCTGACCTCTTAGGTTCCGAAGAAACAACTACTGAACAAGTGGTCCGAAAAACGTTTTCCGGACCATATGCTCAATTTGTGGCTCTAGAAACATTTTCTCCCACTCTGTCTTATCAAGAAATAATCGTATTTTTATTGAAAGACAGTATTACGAGTCACAAACGCTTTGTTCTCGTTGTTAACGTAGGATTATTGAGCACTTGTTTCATACGGATAATTTACAAATTAGGTACGCTACCTATCCATATCGTATATGAAACAAAATCCGACTGTTTTAATTGTGCTTAGATATGTTCGGAAAAGAAATAGCAGACAAAATAATAAAATCCCAAAGTTAGTCAAGTGGCTCAGATTAACTTGACAAAGACAAAACCATATCGTATAAGGTTTTGTATCTCTATTCAACAACACCTTATCTAATAATGTACGTTAAAGAAGTTAACTCGTGAAACTATTTCACAATACTTTTGGTGAAAATCAAAGTCAACACTTGGATATTTACAGTTACGAATTACTCGTAAGTCCTTGTCTAATACTCTTGGTGATTAACTACTTCACATTGAAGCTCTTTGAACTTTTCAAAGATTTCTCATAGCACCTCATTAAGTAGAATAAAATATAATATCTACTTAAATCGTTGGTAAATAAAGTGAAATAGTCATAACCATCTCTGGTTGTGTTTGTTATTGGACCACGCATATTCTTATGTAATAGGGCCAATAACTCACTAGTTCGATTTCCTTTTAAATAAAAAGGGAACGAATCATCTTGCCTTGAATACAAGATTCGCACGCACCATAAGATTCAAAATCAGATGGTTTAGGGATAGTTGTCAATACTAGCCTCTTAATGTGCTACACAATCCAGAATTAAGATTAGATAAGGGTCACCAATTTTGAGCCTTTACAATCTATATGACAAGTAATTACTAGTTTAGGTCAAGAATATAATTACCTTTGATTGGTAGGGGATAACCATTGACCAAGTATAGGCATAAAAAGATACAACATTTGTTCTATTCAAAAAATGAAACAATTGTGTCGTACACAAAAGTGGATACTATATTCTTTATTTAGAGGTTATGTACATAATAACGTTTATTAAAGTATACCTCTAAATCCAAAACTAGATTGATTACATTATAACTTTTATATGTCTCTATAGAAATAAAACTACAATAGTTATATTTTCCTTGTAGGTCGACATTTAATGATGGTTAGTCGTCGCACGAATCATTATTATATGCATTGAATACATTGATGAAAACCATAATAGGTATCTAATACCCAAAAATTGCATTTAGCAAAATAAATGTCGATCATATAGATATTATGGGTGAAAATGTACACCCAATTTCTAACTCTTTAGAAAACTTGGGGCCATTCTTTTCTTGTGTCTACACTGTAAAATAGAATCGTCAAAAGTTGGGTTTCGACACCTTGCTTGGGTTTTGACTTTTACTATTCAAAATAGTCTTGCCTTTTTCCCTTGCCTTGTGTCAAAGTCTAGCCAACCTACTCTTGAACCTCGTCTTAACAATTAAGAATATAAACATCATTCTTAGTGCTCCCACTCACTTTCATGAATCTCTACTTAGACAAGTATATTAGAATTATTGTGAAGACTATTCTTCATTTCATTCATGGTTTTACCTTCAAAAGGATAAACCTTTCATGAAGTGACTACGGTATTTGGTTATTCACGATTTTAAATAAATCAATTAACCTAGTCGTCCCAACTGATTTGGCCTCTTTTGAGGTAAGCCTCGATAAGGAGTATAATGACGACATACCAAAATACAAATATTTTGGAGCAAAAATTAATGTACCATTGTTATAAGAAGACGTCACTAAAAATCAAAACGTTTTTGACTAAGTGTGACTTATTCATATACTCTTCATAAGAGACATTTGCAATGGTGAATATGAGGATCAAAAGAAAAATTCATTTTGTCATTAGCTATAGAGGTTTAAACGGAGATTGCAATCAAAATGCCACTACAAAACGAACTCGGGAAACTGACGGACAAAATCCGTCAGTAACAACGAAAATCCGTCAGTAATTTCAATTACTGACGGAATTTCCGTCAGTACCACGCGTCGCTTCAATTGTTAACAAAAAAACACCTTCTGACGGAAAATCCGTCAGTAACTTACCATACTGACGGCTTACTGACGGGAGTTGCGTCAGGCAAATTAATTGGAAAGTCAACAAAATCTTGACTGTCCTGAATGAAATTCCGTCAGTAAAGTCAAGATTGACTTGGCTTACTGACGGAAATTCCGTCAGAAAAGTCAATCTTGACTTGACTTACTGACGGAATTTCCGTCAGGAAAGTCAAACTTGACTTGGTTTTCCTGACGGAATTTCCGTCAGTATGTCAAGTCAAGATTGACTTTTCTGAAGGAATTTCCGTCAGTACTAAAAAGAGTAGTGGCTGGAAACAGCAGCCTGCTGTCCAGCCACAATGCGTTATTTGCATTGTTTTAAACGGTGAAAATTTCAACAAAACCTGAAATACAGAAAATACATACGTTCACCGCAAAGCGGTAATTCATACTCACATCGACCGCACGGTCGGGAATCAACAAAAGGCAATAAAAATAAATGGGAAGACCGATGGAAATTGGAAAAAGAATTCTTTACATAAAATGTCCTACAAATTCATACAACTTTGTTTTTACAAGCTTACAAATTCAACGGTTCCTAACTTAGGTAGATTAAACATTACTAACCTAAGGGGGTAATGGGAGGTCCTCCAAAACCGTGCCCGTCGTCCGCGTTGTCATCTCTTGGACGTGGAGGAGGGAAGTTGTTACACAACTCTGGGGGAAGAAATCTCATCATAGGCGCTTGCATGGCAGCCATTTGCGCGGCTTGGTAATCCATTTGTTCTTGATTGGCCCGTACTTGTGCTTCAAGGGCAACTCGAGCGGCTCTCTCATGTTCTCGTTCATTCGCAAGTGCATTCAATTGCTCTTTCATTTGAGTATTCTGACTTGCGAATTGAGTGTAATATGTAGGATTGTAGGAGAAAGAAGCGCGTGCACTTTTGTTGCATGGTGGATCATACCACACTTGTTTTCCCTTGTCTCCTATCCCGAAGAGCCTCGACTTCTTATCGAATCCGTCTACCGCTTTGTAGAATGCACGGAATCCGTCTGGAGTCTCGCCAGTTGGCGTTTGCTGACTCATCTCCTCGGTGTAAGCTTCCTGAACCCCCAAAAAACAAATTATATAATTAAAAACATTAAGTAATCAAAACAAAACGAAACTAATAAATAGTATTAGAATTGGATATAAAAAAACTCCTTAGTAATTATTAGACAAACTTACGTTTGTCTTAGCAGCTCTAGGGTTAACCCACTCGCCCTTCTTGTTCTTTTTTGTTTTCTCAAACAACTTGTACGGCGTAGGATCAACCTGAAAGTATTATTAAAACATTAAGTGATATATCGGCAATATTAATCCTTCATAATTAATATGCAAATTGTATGTGAAATAAAAAATAAAGGACTTACCAATTCTTTAAACGCATCGGAACAACTCTTCCGACCTAGAGTATGGGTGCCCACCGCTTTCTCGCCACCTGACCGTCTATTAGCCTTGTTTATGTTAGACTTCTTGGCGAATTCGGGATCGTTTTCGGGCCTATTTCTAATGTTTTCCTACCAACTTTCGGGCACCCATTCCAGCCTATTTTTGTTATACTTGCAGCCATTAACAAGTGAGGTAATCCGCCTCGTGACATGTTTCTGCCAGTCGGGCTTCGGGTCGTAGTTCTGATCGACCGAGTTCACATGATTCTATTTCATCATAAACAACTTGTTAGTAATTGCTGAAATTGTATAACTACACTTTTTGAATGAAAACAATTACTTTTTAGTAATAGATACAACCGTAATAAAATATACCTGAAAGTAATCACACATCCGCCTACGCTTGTAATGGCTCGCTTCACTCCATTTGGTGAAGTATTCTCGGCCTATGGTACGAATAAAAGACCAAGTAACGTATTGCTTGATCGGCTTGTCGTCCCACCTGAAAAATAAACATATTAGAACTAACGCGATAATAAAAGATGATAGAAATTAGCGTAAAAGTGATAATAAAATAAAGTTTACGATAATAAAAGTATTCTATAAATTAATTAGACACTTACCATTGGCCTATGACAGGATTGCGAGACAGAATAATCCGGTTACTCTCCTGCTGTACCGTCGGGATCGCCACCTGCTCCTGCTCCTGCTCCTGCTCCTGCTCCTGCTCCTGCTCGTGAAAGGCAGCATCCTCCTCGTTCCGCTCATCATCAGCACGACGAGAACGACTAGTACTGCCACCTATGATTCGTCTGATAAACGATCCACCTGCCATAAGTAAAAGCTATATACAATGGAAATTGTTAGGTAGTTATTCAATATATAAAAACCGTGAACAAACTTTTTAATTACAATGCAAAGTTTCAAATTTGATTATAATTGTATTTTGACAAATAGATTACAATTAACTAGTGACCCTCACTATCACTATCACTACAAATCAACAAACTTTCATCATCTGAAAAAAGTATTCCGACTTCTTCCTCATCTTCCTCATTTTGTAGTAGTTGAATTTCTTTATCTTCATCATCTTTTTCTTTTTCTTCACCGATGTCCTTGTCATAATCCCCTTCACCCCTTTCAACAACCACTTCATATTCATCCTCACTTTGTGTCTCTTCCACCAAAATTGGTGAAATTGACTGACTATTGACAACCACATCTTCTTGGAAGACAATTTCGTCAACAGGAGCATCAACATGCGATCGTGCCTTGATTTTAAAAACCGCGGACCATTGATTATCTTTCTTAGTGGTTGGATAAGGAGCATAACACACTTGATCCACTTGAAAAGCTGCCACGAATGGGTTATGTCCACGAAGTTTCTTTTTTAAGTTTACATCGACAAGTCCGTATACCTTATGGATACTAACTCCTTGTGGGGAATTATCAAACCAATCACATTTAAACAATATGGCTTTATAAATTCTGTGCTCGGTATAATAAGAAAGCTCAACTACTTCATTAAGGGTTCCGTAGTAGTCCAACCCTTCAGTAGAACTCACACAAACCCCATTGCTTATAGTAGCTTTCGGAACATCAACTCCCTCTTTAAAAGCACGAAATTTATAGCCATTGATAGAATATCTTCTCCATGTCCTCACCCAGTTACTTGGACCCCCTGCTAGAGCTATTATTAAAGGATCCTTCAATCTATAAGCCTATATATCAATAAAACAATATATTAATTATATTAAGATGTTATATTCTCAATATTAATTATTAGTTAATAAGAAATTGAAATGTGATCTTACTTCATTTCCCAACCATTTCGAAAAACTTTTGTCATGTTTGCTCCAAACATCATCATAAGACGTGACATCAGAATATGTGAGTTTGATGTACGTCTCGAATTCCCTAATAATAAGACGTGACATCAAGACATGTTTTAATTAGTAATGTACGTTTGAACTATAATGAATTAATTTTATTACGAAAAGTTATTTGTGTAATAATGAATCAAATACTTACTTTTCATAAGTCTCTAAAAATTGCCCACAGTTTCTTAGCACATAAAAATGAGCTTCTTCAAACTCTTTTTCATTTAAGTACCTCGTTATACATTTCCCGGTAGTATTTCCCAAGTCATCATTGAACAACTCGGGTATATTTGAATCTAGTTGGTTATCGGAATTCACACCAACCTCCAAGTCCTTCGCTTTTGTGTCAATGTGATCTTCAAAATATAGGGAACAAAAATTAGAAATTTCCTCTAACAAAAAAGCGTTGCATATGGAACCCTCGACCCGAGCTTTGTTGCCAACCTTCTTTTTCAAATGATTAAGGAACCTCTCAAATGGATACATCCATCGATATTGGACAGGTCCTCCAACTTTCGCTTCATAAGGTAAGTGAATAGGTAAATGCTCCATGGAATTGAAGAAAGAAGGGGGAAATATCATTTCTAACTTGCATAATATCTCCGCAATTCTTGACTCTAGATGTTCCATGGAATCAACTTTAATCGTAGAAGTACACAAGTCTCTAAAAAATTGGCTTATCTCAGTTATAGCATTCCAAGAATTCGTCGGGAGTAAATGTTTCAATGCAACAGGAAGTAACCGTTCCATAAAGACATGACAATCATGACTTTTCATGGAATGTAACACCAAATTTCTATGGTCAACACACCGACTCAAATCTGAAGCATAACCATCCGGGAATTTCAAACTAGCAACCCATTCGCATAGAGCCTTCTTCTCCGCTGTCTCTAAAACAAACCTAGATGATATGGGTCGTTTCAAGCAATACTCAAGAAAGTCAGCTTTACCCTTAGGGCCAAATGAAGTTTTCTTTGTTACATTCATCACCGTGTTGATAAGTTGTTCAAAAAAGTTTTTCTCAATGTGCATAACATCTAAGTTGTGTCGAATCAACAATGTCTTCCAGTAAGGGAGTTCCCAGAAAATGCTTTGTTTCCACCAACCTTCAGTTTTGTCGTTTTTCAATCTTTTCATTTCTTCAGCAGAAGACTCGACAACTTTTGGTAAACCTTTTACCGAATCCCAGACTTCAGCACCGGTTAATTTGATTGCAACTGTGGTATCCTCAGTTTTCCTATTCTTTAGAAAATGCTTACAGTTGTTGCGAAAAGGATGATCATGTTTCAAGAAAGTACGATGACAATCGAATCAACAAACTTTTTTACTATGTTTCAGAAAAAAGGATTTAGGATCTGTTTGAAGACAATAAGGACAAGCACGGTATCCGGCTGTGGACCAACCGGAAAGCATGCCATATGCAGGAAAATCATTGATCGTCCATAGTAATGCCACTTTTAATTGAAAGTTACGTTTCTTAGAGACGTCATAGGTATCCACACTGGTTTCCCAAAGTTCTTTCAACTCTTTGATCAACGGTTGGAGGTACACATCCAATTTTGCTTTAGGGTTATTAGGACCTGGAACGATCATAGATAAGAACATAAATTGCCTCTTCATGCATAACCAGGGGGGTAAGTTGTACGGGGTTACAATCACGGGCCAACACGAGTAAGACTTCCCGAATTGGCCATAAGGTGAAAATCCATCTGTACACAAACCTAGTCGAACATTGCGAGGCTCACTTGCAAATTCTGGATGCTCTCTATCGAAATGTTTCCACGCTTCTCCATCACTTGGGTGTGCCATTGTCCCTCTTTCTCTTACTCGAGAGTTTTTATGGTGCCAACTCATCTCACCTGCTATGTGTTTGGTTGCAAATAGTCGTTGTAACCTTGGCGCAAGCGGGAAATAAGTCAATGGTTTACAAGGTATTCGCTTCCGGCCACTTAAATTCTTTTTACCTTTATACCGAGAGGCATGACATTTGGTACATTCCTCAAGATCGGCATTTTCTTCCCAAAAAAGCATGCAACCGGTAGGACATGCATCGATTTTCACATGGGGTAGTTGGAGTCCCTTAAGCAAATTCTTAATCTCTTGAAAATTGCGCGCCATTTGATTATTTTTTGGAATAATGTCACTAATTAACGACATAAAACCATTGGCGCATCTAAGAGATAAGTTGTTCTCACATTTGAGTGCTACCAACCTAGCAGCCGCTTGCAACAAACTCATACTACTTCCCTCATACACTGGTTGTTCGGCTTTATTTAACATTCTATAAAAGGCTGAAACTTGGGGATGTGGGGGATAACGAACTTCTTCATCGCTAAGGTCGTCGGGATTAAGTCGAGCCTCCATTATTTGCTCAACATTATCACGTAATGCATCTTCAACCAACTCCCGGTAAGGATTCTCACTAACTACGATACTACTTGAACTCTCTTCGGTAGCCAGTTTCTCACCGTGATAATTCCATACATAATAATTATCAGTAAAACCATTCGACCATAGATGAGTTTGAACCTCCCTTTTTGATTTAAAAGCTAAGTTATCGCATTTCTTACATGGACACCTCATTTCACCGCCTAAATCCTTAAACTCACTATATTGTTCCGCGAATTCAATAAACTCTTTCACCCCATTTGCAAATATCAGCTTGGGTTTCTTTTTTTTCGTCTAATCTTTCATACATCCACCGTCGTTCTAATCTTTTCATGTTATTATGTATCTACATTTAAATATATATATGTTATATAAAATAAATTATCAGAAATTAACAACAATGATAATCAATAATCACACATACTAAATTAAACATTTATTCTCATCAACAAGTAAAATTAAATTTCTTCAATTGGGTCCTTATCACTCCAACCTAAACCCATCAATCTACGTTACTAGCAAACACCACTTGTAATTTATTAATGAGGAAAAAATTCGGCAGCAATTCCCCTTTGTTTTCTAAATACACAATGTTGAATGAATATTTACTCAACATATGCATTCAGAAAACATTAAAGGAATTGTAACCGAACTCTTTCCTCATTAATAAATTACAAGTTATGTGTTTACTACCTAAGTGACTTGAAACGTAGAAAGACAGTCCCCATACGGGGACTATTCAAAAATTACTCCTAACGAGTAATTCTTGAACGGGTACTAAGTCAATATCAACACATGTAATAATTTGGACATACAAAACACATGTAATAACTAGCTACTACCAACAACAAAAAATTTATTATCAAATGATTAAGACGCAGGGCGAAATTATATTAACAACAACCAAAATTTCATTATCAAAAACAATAATGGCTACTATCCTACGTCAATTAAAGACAAACAAATAATTAAGACGGAAGGCGAAATTAAATTAACAACAAAAATTTCATTATCAAAAAGAATAACGGCTACTATCCTACATCAATTAAAGACAAAAAAGTGATTAAGACGGAGGGCGAAATTAAATTAACAACAAAAATTTCATTAACAAAAAAAGTAATGGCTACTATCCTACGTCAATTAAAGACAAACAAATGATTAAGACGGAGGGCGAAATTAAAATAAAGACAAATATAATACCTAAGGATGAAAAGAAACAAAGAAAGCGGCGACAAGCAGTGACGGCGACAAGTAGCGGCGGTCGACGGTCGACGGTCGGAGGTAGCTAGTGGTGGTCGTCGGATCTACAACAAACAACTAATAAAGAACCTATAAATTAACAAAATGAGAAAAGAAAGAGAATGAATAGTTAATTAAACTTACCAAGGATGTGGTGGTCGGAAAGTAGTCGCCGGAGGAAGTTAGTCGGTGGTAGTGATGGAGCCGGTGGTCGGAAAGTGGATTAAATTGATTTGGGGGTTAGGTTTTGGGGAAAATGAAGAAGAAAGAAATGACGGGCTGATTGTTCGATTTCAGCATAAAAAGAAACTTTCTGACGGAAATTCCGTCAGGAATCCGTCGGTTTAGCGAGAATTCGAGAACTTTTCTGACGGAATTTCCGTCAGAACCTATGTTTGACTGGGCTGTATTTGACTGCATTATTAGTTGCTACTGACAGAAATTCCGTCAGTATAATGGACAATTACTGACGGATTTTCCGTCAGTATCAGTAATTTCTGACGGATTATCCGTCAGTACCCGTAAGTGAATTTTACCGCCTTTGACTTAGTCAACGCGCCATTTTTCACTGACGGTTACTGACGGATAATCCGTCAGTTTTATTTTTCCGTCAGTATTCCGTCAGTAATAAAAAATCACTGACGGAATTTTTTTTCCGTCAGAAAAACCGTCAGTTTCCCGTGTTTTCGTTGTAGTGATGTTATGCAATGTTATACAAGCTCTCAAATGCTCCCTTAGGATCACACATTTGATCTCTTAGTTTGTACGACAACTTGTCCACTTCTAAATGCCCATTTAAGAAAGGAAACTTTAAACAACTTTTTGTCACTTGTGTCATACATCTACTTTCAGTTTCACTGGCTGTCATGCAATATCTTTGGATCTCAAGATGGTTAATATTTTAACTTTATAATACAATACTTTAACATAAGTTTTTATTCCCCTAGGCAGGATCCCAACTCCCAAAGTAATTTTATATAGTCTATGCACTGAAACTATTCAGAAAGACAACTAAAACAATGACAATTTGATGGAAGTTAAGACACTTTGCAAATACTCTGTTTCTGTTTGAATTGATTGTTAAAGAACAAGGATAGAACCTTAACCAAAGCACAAAGCTAATGATTGAGTGTTGAACCTTGATCCCAGCACACAGCTAAGGACCCAAGCTCACTTCCAAGCACAAAGCAAAGGAAGTTGTCTCAAGCACACAGCCAAGAGATTGCAACAGAAACAAGGTTTCAGTTTTATATTTTACTTCAAATCTGATTATCATTTCATTAGGTAAAGGCCTTATATAGGCAAGGAGATTACATCCTATTCGTTCATTAAATCCTAGGGCCACAATGGGTTTGCAAAAGAAACAGAAATAACAGCTACATTGTTCAGCATAAAGCAATAAAGTAGAAAAGTAGTTCTAATAGGACAATCTGCCTTAATTGGTTTGTTGGGGTTGAAACTGGTGGAGGGGTGGACTTCTGAGCTTGATTCTTGAGCTCAACTGAAGTGGGATGGATGCCAAAGGTCCTGCTAAAAGGCCCTCGAGTTTGTTTGATCATAAAAGGAAAGTTTGATAGTGACATGTTAACTACTGCAAAAGGCTGAAATCTGGACAGTCTGAAGTTGTCCCTAAGCTAACTCTTTGTGTGTTTGTTTCTTGGAAGGGAAGTCCTGGGGAAAGTTGTAGAGGACCTTCCCAAGACATATGTTTGAGGGTTGGTTAGGCTTGGTTGATTGTGTGAGGCCCCCATGGACCCTGTTTAGGAAGGCTGTAATAGGCTGTTTTTGGCTGAGGGCTGTTTTTGTTGTGTTGGGTTTGTTGGGCTGTTGGCTGTGTCTTGTTGTGGCTTAGTCTTGGGAAGTGGATGTCTAGGCTTTGTTCTGGTTGTGGGGGTGTTGTCTTAGCAGGCTTGAAGTGGTTGTGGCTTGGACTGAATAGGACATTGTCATAACTGGTCATGGTGTTGTCTGAAAGGATGTTGTTGTCTTGAATGGTGCTGTTGTCTTGATGTTGAGTCTTGTCTTGAGCTCGTGTCTTGTCTTGATCACATACTCCTGTTGCAACCTCCTTTTCTTGAAAAGGATTTGCCCTCAAATCTTCCTCACCTTCATCATCTGATTCACCATGGTAAGGGCTCAGGTCTCCAACATTGAAAGTACCATGTACCCCATAGCTTCCTGGTAGATCCACCTTGTAAGCATTTGTGCCTATCTTCTCCAATATCTCAAATGGTCCATCAGCTCTTGGCATGAGCTTGTTTCTCCTCTTGTCTGGAAATCTCTCTTTTCTTAAATGCAACCATACAAGATCCCCTGCCTTGAACTCCCTTGCTTTCTTAGGTCCCTTGGACCTAGCCTTGTACAATTCATTGGACCTTTCAATCTGCTTCTTGACTTGCTCATGAATCTGTATCATTTGCTCAACTCTTTTCTTTGCATCATAGCTTGCCTTGTTTCCTTTGACTGGTGCTAGGTCTGTAGGCATGAGAGGATTAGTGCCATAAACTGTTTCAAAAGGACTTTTACCTGTGCTGCTGGAGGGAGCTCTGTTGAAGGCAAACTCAGCTTGTGCTAGCCTGAGGTCCCAATCTTTCAATGACTTAGAAACAATGCTCCTTAAGATCTTTCCTAGTGTCCTGTTAGTGACTTCTGTCTGCCCATCAGTTTGGGGATGGTGAGAAGTACTAAACAATAACCTGGTCTTCAATAGCTTCCACAAGGTTCTCCAGAAGTGGCTCATGAACTTTGTGTCTCTATCTGAGACAATGCTTCTAGGGACCCCATGTAACTTGACAACCTCCTTAAAGTATAGTTCAGCTACCCCCAAGGCATCCTCAGTCTTCTTACAAGCAATGAAATGTGCCATCTTACTGAATCTATCTACAACCACCATGATTGAGTCTTTTCCCCTTTGAGTTCTAGGTAAGGCTACAATGAAGTCCATACTGAGGTCTTCCCATGGCTTGTTTGGCACTGGAAGTGGTGTGTAAGGGCCTGCTTGAAAATGTGCCTTGGCTAGTTGACAAGACCTGCATCTCTTGAGGGCATCTTGCACATCACTGAGCATCTTAGGCCAATAGAACTGATCTTGTAATATGTCATAGGTCTTCTGTACCCCAAAGTGACCAGCAAGGCCATTGGAGTGAACCTCTTTGACCAGTAGTCCCCTATAAGGTCCCTTAGGCACACACAGTTTGTTCCCATAGAATAAGTATCCTTCCTGAGCTGTGTATTTGCTCCCTTTCTTGACTTGCCCTTCTTGATATACCTCCCATTCATGCTTGAAGTCTGGATCTTCTTGATAGAGCTCTTTCATAAATTCAAACACCAACACCCTTTGCTCCATGAAGGTCAACATTACAGACCTTCTAGACAATGCATCAGCTACAACATTGTTCTTACCCTCTATATACTTGCTGGAGAATGAGAAGGATTGCAAGAACTCTACCCATTTGGCATGCCTGGGGTTGAGGTTGTGCTGTCCATTGATGTATTTGAGAGCCTCATGATCAGAATGAAGCACAAAAGGCTTAGGCTTCAAGTAGTGTCCCCAATGATTCAATGCCCTCACAATGGCATAGAATTCCTTGTCATATGTGGAGTAGTTAAGCTTGGCCCCATTTAGCTTCTCACTGAAGTATGCCACAGGTTTTTTTTCTTGAGTAAGCACAGCTCCTATGCCAAGGCCACTGGCATCACACTCTACCTCAAAGAGTTTGTTAAAATCTGGTAGAACCAATATTGGAGACTTACACAATAGCTCTTTGATCAGATTGAAGGACCTTTCAGCCTTCTCATTCCACTTGAACTCTCCCTTCTTCATGCACTCAGTAATAGGGGCCATGATGGAACTAAACCCTTGTATGAACCTCCTATAGAAAGATGCCAACCCATGGAAACTTCTAACATCAGTAACAGTTTGAGGAATGGGCCATTCCTTGATTGCTTGCACCTTCTCAGGATCAACTGCTACTCCTTTCTTAGAGATGATGAACCCAAGGAAGTAAACCTCAGGCTGCATGAATGTGCACTTTTCTAGCTTGCCATACAACTTGTTCTCTCTTAGGACCTCAAACAACAACTTCAGATGTTGCAAATGTTCTCCCTTAGTTGAACTGTAAATAAGAATGTCATCAAAGTAAACCACTACACATTTGCCTAAGTAAGGCCTCAGGACTTCTGTCATCAACCTCATGAAGGTGCTAGGGGCATTAGACAACCCAAAAGGCATCACCAGCCATTCATAGAGCCCATGTTTAGTCTTGAAAGCTGTCTTCCATTCATCCCCTGCTCTTATCCTCACTTGGTGGTAGCCCTGCCTCAGATCAATCTTAGTGAACACTTGAGCCCCCCTTAGCTCATCCAGAATATCATTAAGTCTAGGTATGGGAAACCTATACTTGATGGTAATGTTGTTGATGGCCCTACTGTCAATACACATACGCCAAGTCCCATCCTTCTTTGGCACAAGCAAGGCTGGTAAAGCACAAGGACTGAGGGACTCTCTGACATAGCCCTTGTTGAGTAGTTCACCTACTTGAAGTTGGAGCTCTTGTGTTGCCTTAGGGTCACTCCTGTAGGCTGGCTTGTTGGGTAAGATAGCTCCAGGCACTAGGTCAATGTGGTGCTCTATTCCTCTAAGTGGTGGCAGTCCACTAGGAAGCTCAGTAGGGAAGACATCACCATAACTTTCTAGGATAGCTTTGACCTCTTCAGGGATATCAATGATACTCATCCCAGTCTCCTTGGCAAGCAATATGTATACAGGTTGTAGCTCACTTAGCTCTTGTGCTATTTCTGACTCACTTATCAACATGACTTCCTTGGAAGCCTCACTCATGGGGTTTGGGTTGATCTTTAAAGCAGGTGGTAAAGGTGCCAGGGTAATTTTCTTCTTCCCATACTTAAAGGTGTAGGGGTTGTCCCTCCCATGATGAATGGCATCCCTATCAAACTCCCATGGCCTACCAAGTAAGAGGTGACATGCATCCATAGGCAGAACATCACAAAGGCTTTCATCCACATACCCTTTACCAATTGAGAAAGGTACAACACATTGTTTATCCACCTTGATCTCAGCCCCTTTGTTTAGCCATCTGAGTTTGTAAGGTAGGGGGTGGTCCTTGGTGGGTAGAGCTAGCTTGTCTATCAGTGTTTTGGAGGCCACATGAGTGCAGCTTCCACCATCAATAATGAGGTTACATACTCTACCTTTGATGGTACATCTGGTCCTAAAGATCTGGTGTCTCTGGTCCTCTTCCAAAGGTTGGGGTTGAGTATGCATTACCCTCCATGTTACCAAACTTAACCCTGCATCAGGCTCTATCAATTCCTCACTAGCCTCTACCTCAGGCTCTTCCATTTCTTCATCACAGACCAACACTTCATCATCTCCCCAATGGATTACTTCTAGGGTACTCAGAGCCCTTTTAGATGGACATTCTCTAGCAAAATGTCCATACCCTTGACATTAAAAGCACTTTTTGAGAGGGGTAGTCTTCCTTTGGCCTGCCTCAATAGCCTTGCCTTTATCAAGGTTGAAAGGGGTCTTAACAGGAACCACAGGTTCTCCTATCTTGACTCCTACAAAAGGCTTGAAGGTGGGGGTTCTGGAAGGTGTCTTAGAAGCACTGGCCTTTCCTTTTCCCAATTTTTCTACCCTCAAAGACAAGTTGACAGCTTCCTCAAAGGAGTATATGTTTTGTAGCCTGACTTTGCTAGCTATCCTTTCATCCATCCCCTCTAAGAACCTTGCTATCTTTTGTTCAGATTTCTCAACAACCTCACATTGCAAAGTGAGTTGTTCAAAGTCTCTTAGGTAGGACTCTAAAGGTCTTTGGTCTTGCTTTAGGTGAGTAAGCTTAATGAGCATGTCTTGAGTGTAGTCCCTAGAGACAAACTTAGCTCTCATTTTCTTTTTCAGTTTGAGCCATGACTTTACAGGTTCTTTCCCTTCCCTAACCCTCAAGGTTTCCATGTTTTCATACCACAGTGAGGCATAGCCTTTTAGTTTCATGATAGCAACCTTAAAAGCCTTTCTATCAGTGTATCCTTTAAACTCAAAGACTCTTTCTAAAGACCTTAGCCAATCTAAGAAATCATCAGGGTTCAAGCTACCTAGAAAGTCAGGAATCTCTACCTTGATATCTTTGTCTTGGTGTCTAAGAAGACTGTGATCTGAGCCATCTGAATCTGACATTTCAAACTGATCTACAGGTTGTCTCCTCCTTACTCCACCTTGTGGGAAAGGTGCTCCTCTTCCTCGACCTCTGCCTCCCCTTGTATCATTGTTCGGTTGGCCCTCAAGGAGTTCATTGACAGATCTAGAGACCTCCATTACAGTTCTGGCAAGATCTTGAACTGTGTTTTCAAGACCTGTGATTCTCTCTTCACTCATGGTTGTATTTTGTGTTTTTAATGTAGTTAGGTAGATGAACTCACAAACCAAAGCTCTGATAACCAATTGGCACTGAAACTATTCAGAAAAGACAACTAAACAATGACAAATTGAACTAAGATTAAGACACTTTGCAAATTACTCTGTTTTGTTTGAATTGAATGATTAAAGAACAAGGATTAGAACCTTAACCAAAAGCACAAAG
>JAIUZE010009790.1:0-33450 GCA_022085475.1 Heliosperma pusillum | reverse complement strand
CGTTGTTCGACCCGGCCGTCAAATGTTGTATACTTGCGAGGTGGTGTTATTTGCATGTAGCGTACCGCTTGTTATGAGGCTTGAGCTGTTTTTCCGCCTCTTTCGTGAATTTATCTACCGAATTTGGGGTACTCGGCATATATTTTATAAGCCCGAGTCTTGGATGCGAAACGCTTTATCGCATGTCGAATCGGAAAATGTGATTCCGAGAATCTGGCCAGGTTTAGATTAGGAGCCGTTTAATTATCGTTCCTACCAGGAGGAAATTAGTCTACATATACTAAATGTCATCGTGTATGAGTTCAGAGAAATGCTTATCTCGTGGATGCCTGTTAATCATACTTGCCATGTACCACGATGCTAGTGCGTTTCATTTACCGTGAGAATTGTCATCTTGTGTCGTCTTTGAATGCGTGATTTCATGATATTGTTCATGGTCATTGCATGATTTGGCACCGTCATTGTCTTGGTTCGTGAATGGATGAGAATATGTTGGATTTTGTGTAATCATCGCATGACTTGACTGGTTTGTCTGTCGAGTCTCAATCTTATCAATCTTATACCGCTAACGGTGAGATGTCAGCCCTAGTGAGCGTATTCGATTGCCTAAGAGTGTCTTCCCCGAGTCTTTGAATATCATGATGGATTCGGATTTGTGCCTCTTATGTTCTTATCATTATCTATAGGATTGCCTATCTACTCTTATCGTTTCTCACATGTATATCTATATATGCATGCTTCTACTTTTGTATTTCCTTCTATGTACGTTTATGGTGATATGGCTGGGAGAACCCGTAGTTACTCCCCACTGACTGTGGCGTTCATGTTTTTCATGAATGAACAGGTTGCTTGCTTGGATGCCTTTTTGGATATGATGTTTTGGGGTTCGGGTGTGAGCTAGCGGGCGTTGTCCCTGAAAGTTTTCACCTCTAGACGATATTAGCTAGTTTTGCTAAACACTTGTTCTTTGCTAACATTTTAAGAGACCCCGTCTCTTTGTTGTATTTCCTTACTTAGTTGTAATATTTTGACACTCCTCGTGTTATATAACTTGCATGTTTAAAGGTTTTTAAAATACCGTATTTCCGCATATCTTTTCACATGCTTGTATGTTTTATCTTTCCGCATTCGTGAGGGTTGTCACAGTTGGTATCAGAGCTTTATCGCTCCCGACGCACACACGTGAACCCTAAACTTAAATTACTTGACCTTGACATAATAAATGAGAGATGGGTAGACTTAAGGACCTAAGGTGGTAGTCTTTGGTGTGCTTGATGTTTGTTAGGTTCTAACTTGTTTGTTGATTGTGTTGAGTGATGTTATGTTTGTTTGTATCTACCGTCTTAAGGTGGATCATGTGTTACCTAGGAGAAGTATTGTCTACCGAAGATTGAAGATTTACAAGCCTAATTTAAGTGTATTTCTTCCTCATTGATGTATTCTCTCGTCCTTAATGTATTATGCTCTCTTCTTTCTATCTAAGTGCTTCTTTCTCTTCCAAATTGTTTGCCTCTTGGAAATTACTCTTGATAGTTCCTCCATCTTACAATTGGTATCCTTACCTTCCTCTTGTAACATTCTTGTGGATGACATACCCTTTAGTTTGTGGCATATTGTACTTGGTTGGAAGAATTTTAGACTTTGTGGACTATTAGTGTTTGTTAGAATGAACTTGTGATTTGAGGAAAATGGTATAGATCTAATTTCACCCTATGGTGGTGAGAGTTGGTATCCTTGAGGAAAGTGCGGTAAGGTATGTTTAATGATTTTAATGCTTGATGCTTGCCATGACTAATGTAGTTCATGGTATTTGATGGTGTAAGGTTGAATGAGTTGGCTAGGACTTCTTAACCCATTAGTAGTCTAGTCTTTTGGACTTAGAAGTTTTGTATTGTTTTAAAGACCATGCTTATGATATGTTTATTTGGTGTAAATAAGAAGTTTAGAATGATATCGTGAGGTGCAAAATGCTTTTGAGACTAAGTGACGTCTTGTGGTTTCCTATGGTGTGTTTGTAAGTGTAGGCTTGGTGGAAAAGCATTTGGCTATAGTTCTTGGATTTAAAGATATGATCTTATCTTATGGTATTGGAGACTCGTTTGAAGTAGTAAGGTTTCGGTAAGTTGAACCATATTACTTGAGGATTATGATGTGAGTTATGATGGAAATACCTTGGGATGTTAATGATGATGTTTGACTTGAGGTTGTACTTTGATAATAATGAACTCGTGGGCTATAGACTTGAAAATGACCGAGTATAAGAGAGTATTTGTTAGTCCTTCAATTAAAGAAACCTTGAGGTTGTGTTGAATATTTGAGCTAAAGGAATGTTATTATACTTGAGTTACAATTCCGCAATTTGGAATCCGTGTGATATGAAAGGATGGATGAATTGGGTTGGAATCGATTTATCAAATCTAGGTGTACCTTACTTTGATGATTGTACGGGGTACGATGGTCCCTTGTAAGAGACCTTTGTTTGGAATGAGTTGCTTTACTATCACCCTAAGTCTGAAAGGAGAAACTTTGTGGATTAAATCTTAAACCCTTACTCGTGCCATCATTCCTTTTCATTTCCATTCTTGAATGTTTTTGTCAAGATTGATCTTTAAGAAATTACAAGCTCGTACTTTCTTTCTTACTTAGATATCTTCATAACTCTACTATCTGCTTTGTCTCTTCCTCAACCTCGTTTTCCTTTTTCGCCTTTGGCTTTTTCATCTTATCGTAGTCTTTAGTGACGCTTCCTAATGTTCCTTGTATCATGTTCATTTATCCCTGCTCTCTTGAGAGGTAGTTTTCTTTTTAGCTATCGTAAGGGTTAGTAGATGTGTCTTGAAGGAGTTTCGCATATGATACCTAACCGTCCTTTTGAGCTAGTTTCATGTTTAGATGATTATAAGGATTTGAGGATAAACTTAGGATGAAACTCTCCTAGTGGTTTTAGACTATGAAAGCTTAATGTTGCAATATCATTTTGAGGATCGAAATAATCATGATGATAGTTGGTAGTTGTGGTTAAGAATTTTAGTGATTTCTTTAAATGTTACTTGGGAATTTGTTGTCTTTAAATGTTGGACCCTAACGGGAATAATTACCTTGTGGAATTTGGATTGGAGGACCAAACTTGAGGAATATCGTCATAAGCGAAAACCGATGTATTGAGAGTTTGAAAGAGCTAAATAAATTGATTTACGGTCGCATTGCCCTATGATTGGCAAAAGTTAAGTGAAATGAGATTTTGTGACTAATCCCTTTTGAGGTTTGTGATTTAACTTTCGAAGATGAGAAGGTTCATTGTTAATAGTTTTAGGGTAATGAGTTTTGGAATAAATTGGATCAAAGGATTTCATGGTAAGTCTCTTTTACCTTGTGGTTGTTAGCGGTTTTGTTTCCCTAGATATAAACATTTTGTGGTGGTTTCTAATAAGAGGTTTGATGAAGCTAAGAAGATTTGAATTCGTAATAAATCTTTCATGTGGATTGTTAGTTGTGAAGTCTACCGTGCCGATGGACCTTAGTAGATTCTATTGGATTCGAATAATTGGGATTTGTTACTCGACGTTTCGTGATTATGGAATATTTTTGTAGGGAATCTGATGATTTAAATTGATGAGTTGCAAAATGGATAAATTGTATTCTCTTGAGGATTTGGTTTATTAGTAGAGTAAGTGATGTCGAATTCTTGTAGAACTTCCTGCCGACTTCATCGTGATTCTTCATATCCCTAAGAGTTCGATTTGTTTCGTTTTTGCGGGTTTTGTATATATTTTGTTATCGTGATTTGTGAACTTTAAGTTCGAGTCGCTCTATGTACGTGTAATGTTTTGTTATTTGATTTTATCTTTGATAAAACTTTCAAATTTCCATATTATATTTCTAATTTAACGTTTCAAAGAAGTCTAAAGATGGTTTGTGTACCCTCTTTTTGGAGAAAATGGATTTCTTTTGCTTTTATATTTGGATTTTGCGTTTGGTTGGATGTTTGCACTTGTTATTGGAGACGCGTCTGATAACTAGTCCTGCACTTACTAACGTTGTTTTGAAATTTCGATTTCACTATTTCGACTTTGCTTTTTGGATAATTAGAGTTCTCGTTCGCGACGAGCATTCTTGAGATCCGTAAGTAAAGTTTCACACTTATGAAAAATTTCCTTAAAACCGTTTCTAGAAGAACATCATTTCATAAATGTTTTCCCTTGCAAAAGCTTTCGTGTTGATTTTGTAAACCGATTCTTGTCTTTGATACTTTTATTTTCTACTCTCAAGTTTCGAGGACGAAACTTTTTAAAAGGTGGGGTGATTGTAACACCCGGAAATGTACCCTATTTTTTTAGTAGAAATATTTTACGAAATCTTTTCAGTAATTTTAAGTTTTAAATTAGCTTTTTTTGTTTCGAGTCGAATTTAGAATTTCCGAGTTCGTATTTGGAATTTCCGCAAGATTCCATGTGAAACCCGTTTTAAGGCGTCTTTGACTTTTCTTGACTTTTGAGTCGTCTTTGACTTTTCTTGACTTTTGAGTCGTCTTTGACTTTTCTTGACTTTTGAGTCGTCGTTGACTTTTCTTGACTTTTGAGTCGAGTTTGACTTTTCTTGACTTTGGAACCGTCTTTGACTTCCGTTGACTTTTTTCCTATACAACTCACACTACCCCTTAACCTAATTCATTACTCAAACACAACCAAATTACTTCCTCCTTAAGCAAACAAAATCATGGTTTCCCTCTTTGATTTCGATCTTAGATTTCGCCTAGCTCATTCGTTCTTTGACGGAATTCACGTAAGTTCGTCTTATTCTTCCCCTCTTAGCTTCCTCTATCCGCATTGAGAATAAAATTACCGTCTTTCTCGCTTTTTAAATTATCCGTCTTTCTCAAGGTGAAGTATATTCATCTTATATTGCCTAATTGTAGGTGGAGACTACTAGGAAGGCTTAGTAATCGATTAAAGACGCGTAAAGGTAACGGTGAAGGGTTACTCGGTATCATTTACGTGTTTTGCATGCTTTATATGTTAGAAATCGTCTTTAGAATACGATTAGAAGCTTAGGAATCATGTTATGATTTATGATTGTTGTTATTTGTTGATTGTTGATGATGAATATTGATTATTGGTAATTATTAGAAGTGAATTAGGAGAATTGAAAATGATAGAATTGGTGCTTGTTGTTCTTGGGTGGAATTGTATTCCTGGCCGAAGGACCGGCAGCCGGTCTAGTGCCCGGCTAGGAATTTCCTGCACCGACCCTTTTTCGTAGAATGATCAGAACTCCTTCGTTACTTGCTTGTTTTGGGCTTGTGACCACTCGTTGGAACCGTAAGAGGATAAGCAATCACCTCGACTTGGAATTTCTGCATTCCCATATCTAGAACTCTAGTTATGACCATTTGAAGTAGACCCTTGTTTTGATAGTTCCCAAACTTGTGATTTTTGTGTTTGTTAGTGTTGTGCTCTGAGCCGGGGTACCGGCCGCCTCCCTCTTGACCGGCCTGGAACACATTACCTTGTTTTCTATGATTTTTGGTTTTTGCCTTGGGCTCTGAGCCGGCCCACCGGCCGCCGGTCCAGTGACCGGCCTAGAACACGGCTGTGTTCTTTTCCTTTAATTTCTAAAACTCATAATTTATATTAGTTCGCATGATCCGTTTATCGTATAATTTTACGTAATGTCTTATAATATTCATGTTTTGGATATATGTTATCTCTTTCGCATGTATCACATGTTTTGTGATGGTTTTTGCTATGTTCCACTTTGAGTCGGTTTTTACAAATGTTACGGTTTGAGCACTGTTTTGTCTTGTGCTTTGTACTCTCATTCCCTTGGCTACCTTCCCGTTCGTAAGGCTGGAATGTCGGAACGGAGAGGTATCCTACTGCTTAATTGCATGTGTAGTGGCATACGACGACGTTGTTGGGAGTTGAACGCTATGCGTTGTTCGACCCGGCCGTCAAATGTTGTGTACTTGCGAGGTGGTGTTATTTGCATGTAGCGTACCGCATGTTATGAGGCTTGAGCTGTTTTTCCGCCTCTTTCGTGAATTGATCTACCGAATTGGGGTACTCGGCGTCAGTGTTAGACCGAGTTCCTTGGATGCGAAACGTTTACGCATGTCGAACGGAAAATGTGATTCGGGATTCTGGCCAGATTTAGACATAGGATCCGGGTTATTATTATCGTCGTGCTACCAGGAGGAAATTAGTCTACATAGGCGAAATGTAAGCATCGCGTATGAGTTCAGGGAAATGTGATCCCGTGGATGCCTTTTAATCATACTTGCCATGTACACGATGCTAGTGCGTTTAATTTACCGTGAGAAAGGTCGTCTTTGTGTCGCTGTCTTTGAATGCGTGATTTCATGATTGTATTCATGGTCATTGCATGACTTGACACCGTCAAGGTCTTGGTTCGTGAATGGATGGTAATATGTTGGATATTATGTGATCATCGCATGACTTGACTGGTTTGTCTGTCGAGTCTCAATATTATCAATCTTATACCGCTAACGGTGAGATGTAAGCCCTAGTGAGCGTATTCGATTGCCTAAGAGTGTCTTCCCCGAGTCTTTGAATATCATGATGGATTCGGATTTGTGCCTCTTATGTTCTTAACATTGGTTATCGAATTGCCTATCTATTCTTATTGTAACTCACATGTATATTTATATATGCATGCTCTACTTTGGTATTTCCTTATATGTAAAGGTGATATGGCTGGGAGAACCCGGAGTTACTCCCCACTGATTGTGGCGTTCATGTTTTTCATGGATGAACAGGTTGCTTGCAATGGATGACTTTTTGGATATGATATTTTGGGGTTCGGGTGTGAGCTAGCGGGCGTTGTCCCTGGAAGTTTTACCTCTAGACGATTTTAGCTAGTCTTGCTAAACACTTGTTCTTTGCTAACATTTTAAGAGACCCCGTCTCTTTGTTGTATTTCCATACTTAGTTTGTAACATTTTGACACACCTCGTGTTATATATATCTTGCATGTACAAAAGTTTTTAAAATACCGTATTTCCGCATATTATTTCACATGCTTGTTTGTTTTATATTTCCGCATTCGCGAGGGTTGTCACACTTTTGGCCAAGCAAACTCAAGGGACTTTATGCTCAGTCTTAAAGGATAAATACTACTTCAGTTTGGTCTAAAACACCAAGCTAAAAGTCCACCCTGTATCATATAAAAAGCAGTAGCAAGGCAACAAGGAAGCTGTCACTATCAGAGTTGTTTCTTTTGCTTAGTTTACTTTATTTTCAGTTATGTAGCTGTTATTTTGTCTTTGTATGAAAGCCAATGTTGGCCCTAGATGTATTTGGACGTATGAGATGTAACCTAATTGCCTATAAAAGGCTCATTCCAAATGAAATGAAGGCAGATTTGAAGTAAACACAAAAACTGAAACCATTGTTTCTGTTGATATCTCTTAGCTGTGTGCTTGAGAAACTTCCATTGCTGTGTGCTTGGAAGTAAGCTTAGACCCTTAGCTGAGTGCTGGGATCAAGGTTCAACCCTCAACCATTGGCTTTGTGCTTTGGTTAAGGTTCTATTTCTTTCTTTCAGCATCCAGTCCAAACAAAAACAGAGCAATTCCCAAGTGTCTAACCTTAGTTCAATTTGTCATTGTTTAGCTTGTTTTATGAATAGTTTCATTGCAGAAAGTATCTCCGATGAAGGGTGTTAAAAGGTTTGGTGTAAAGGGTAAGTTGAGCCCGAAATACAAAGGACCCTTTTATATTGTGAAAAGAATTGGTGTCGTAGCCTACAAGTTGGACTTGCCCCCAAATTTGACCAAAGTTCATGATGTCTTACATGTTTCTCAATTGAGGAAGTACATTAGTGACCCAAGCGATGTTTTTCAAGCCGAAATTCCCGAGCTGGAACCGAATTTGTCCTTTGAAAAGAAGCCAATCCGCATTCTAGATCGCAAGGATAAGAAGTTGAGAAGTAAAGTGGTGCCTTTAGTGAAAAGTTTGTGGAGATGTGCTAATGTTGAAGAAGAGACGTGGGAACCGGAAGCTACTATGCGTATTAAATATCCAAGCCTATTCGATTAAGGTATCTTTCTTTCGCTTAAGTTTCGAGGGCGAAACCTTTTAAAAGGTGGGGTGATTGTAACACCCGCAAATGTACCTTATTTTTATATTAAAAATATTATACGGATATTTTTCAGCGAAATTTAGATTTAGTCTAGAATTTAATTTCCCGTGTCTAATTTATCAAATCCGAGTTCGTATTCGGACTTTACGCGAAATTCCGAGTGAGTTACGCCTTAAGGCGCTTTTGGGCTTTTTCCATGTTTTTTCACTTACTCACCTTATATCTCCCTTAAACCCTAACTCCCTCATTCTTTCCACTTACTCCTTCTTCCTGAACAAGTAACCAAAACCCTAAACTCCATTCTTGATCAAGCTAAAGATCATCATTACTCCTTCATTCCTTACTCAAATCCGCTAATTTTCGTCATAATCTTCCCCTTTTATCGTCCTCTATCTTAATTGGTAATAAAATTACCGTCTTTCTCATCTTTCAATTTATCCGTCTTTCTCAAAGGTGAATTATATTCATCTTTTGTTGTTTAATTTTAGGTGGAGACCTTCAATACCTCGACAAAGTTTACTACTTAGTAGAGGAGGACCTAGACGAGGATTGAAGACGCGAAAAGGTAACGGTGAAGGGTTACTCGATATCATTACGTGTTTTAACGTGTTTTTGATGTTAGTAAGCGTATTTAGGATAGGATTAGTATTCATAGGACTTGTGTTGTTGATGATGGTTGTTGTTAGTTGATAATTGTTAATGAGTATGGGTGATTGATGATAATAGTTGATGTTTGTTGATGTTCATGTGGGTTAAGTGATAATTTCGTGTATATGTCGTCCCAGCCGGCCAACTGGCCGCCAAGCAGCTGACCGGCTGGGAGTTGGCTGATGCTTTATTGGTGTTACGTGATACTTTTGGATGTTAAGTAAGTCTCAGCCGGCCGACCGGCTGAGACACATCTTATTTCCTTCTTCTTTTCTCAGGTGACATGTGGTCCAACCGGGTAGCCGGCAGCCGGTCCACTTGACCGGCTTGATCATGCTATATTTTTGACGATTTCCAAATGTTACTGTGGTGCCAGCCGTGTAGCCGGCAGCCGGTCCACTTGACCGGGTGGCACACGCTGCCATTCCTCTTTGCTATTCTTTCTTATACTTTCATTTATAATATTTCGCATGGTTCGTTTATCGTTTATCGTATAAATATTCATGTTCATAATATATGATGTTTCATTCGCTTGTATCGCATGTTTTGTGATGGTTTTTGATATGTCCCACTTTGAGTCGGTTTTACATATGTTATGATTTGAGCACTAATTGTTAAGTGCTATAAACTCTCATTCCCCGGCTACCTCCTCGCTCGTTAGACTGGAATGTCGGAACGAGGAGATGTATCCTTAATGCTTAAATGCATGTTTTAGTGGGCATATGACGACGTTGTTGGGAGTCGAGCGCTTTGCGTTGATTGACCCGGCCGTCAAATGTCGTATACTTGCGAGGTGATGTTATTGCATGTAGCGTACCACTTGTTATGATGCTTGTGCTCTTTTTCGCCTCTTTCGTGAAGGTTGACCAAATTTGAGGTACTCGGCTTCTATGGTTAACCGAGTCTTGGATGCGAAATGTTTATCGCATGTCGAATAGGAAAATGTGATTCCGAGAGTCTGACCAGGTTTAGACTAGGACCGTATTATTATCGTCGTTCTACCAGGAGGGAAATTAGTGCATGTCATTTACCTTGAGAGATGTTTGTCAACGTATTCGTACGTTTGGATGGATGAATATATGTTGATTATTTGTGACCGTTGGATGACTTGGCGTGGTTTGAATGTCGAGTCTCAATCTTATCAAGTATATGCCGCTACCGGTGAGATGCAAGCCCTAGTGAGTATATAGTTGCCTAAGTGTGTCTTCTCTGTGTCTATGTATAATATGATGCTTACCGTTTTGTAGTTCATGCACCTATATCTTCATATATTGAAATTGTGGGAAAATATCTGTATACTTCCCTTTAAATTATTCAGGATTATAACGAAATTATGATTATATGATTAATAGTCATAAACGAAAATGCATAATAAACGAGAGATTAGAAATAACCTTTGGTCCTTGCAAATTGGCTTAAGAACAATATCAAAAGTATGATATCTCCTACTAGTTGCACCCAAAATGCTCCTTGATATGCCTTAATCGTGCTAGATTGATTATACAAAATTAACGCTAATTTTATGTGAGGTTTGATGATAGATCTAGAGAGAAACATTTAGAGAAAAATCACCCTTGTGTTTGTATTGTGTGCCGTCACTTTTTTTCAAAACCATGGGTATTTTTCTTTTTATTCTCTCCTAATCATACTAGCTAGGTTTTCCAAAAATAAGAAATTGCAATTAGGATACTTTCCAAACCGATTTGGACCGAGTAGATATATCCATTTATTGTTTCTTATTTTTCGGTCACCCCTAGTAAATAACATCCATTGTATTATTATAATTATCGTCACTAATATCGTCATCTTATTAATAAGTCCACTCAACCTTTTGCAGTCGATTTATTAATACATGTCTGACAATATTTACAATAATTATTACGAGTAATACATTTGCTTAATTAAATATAACGGTTTATATTTAATCACGAATTAACTGATTAGTTCGTTTAAGCTAACATTATTTACATTAATTAAATATAACAGTTTATATTCAATTTACGAATTAACAGTTTAATCCGTCTATCATCATCATTTTTGACTAACCTTTTAGTCAAATACATCGACTAACCTTTTAGTCGTATAAGGCATCAATATGACTATATTATTCATATAATCACATCTCTCAGACACATCCTATATGTGTGACTTATAGGGACCAGTTGATCACCGCCATAATAAAATCACAATAAGTCAAACTTCTAGCGAGCCAACCGTTATTGATAAACGTTAATCAACTGATTATTATACAAAGTATACCCTGTGAACCTACAGAGATTTATTTATGTTATTGCACTAACTGTGGAGGACACTGGCTCCAACAATCTCCCACTGGTCCGTACAAGTGTATGTGCGATAACCGATTCTCATATCCATAATAAATTTCTCCCACTCAATGTAAACCAATTTGCAAAGTCCGTATTCACAAAGGTCGTAGTTTACAAGTGATCAGTATCAAGAGTGGTTTCCCGACTAGAGAGTAACTTAACTGATAAACGAATCTTATTCGAGCATGGCCATGCATTTCAGTTACAGCTCCTCGAGTGGCCCTGAGAAATAACATAACCTGATAAAGGTTGGATATTTTCTTCAACTCGAATCTTGCAGAACAAGCGCAGTATGAAATGACCCAGTAAAAATCTACTTAGCCTCCTGTTACGGTCGACCATGAGAAAGAAACCAAAGTCACCCAAAAACTGCCTTAATCTCAAGAGACAGTCGATAGTCAAAAGAATCGACTCTAGGAACACTATGGACGTCCTATCCACGACCTGGCACCTAATGTTCTGAAACATTTAGACTCCATAACGTTGTCACAAAATGTCCTGCGAGGTATCATTATAACTCGCATATGTGATCGATTTCAACTGTTTGACTTATGCTCGTTGAACCCACCATCAATCGACTTCACAGAATAATTGCCAGAGTTATCAGCTCATGTAGGCGATTACGGACCAAAACAAATATAATGTAATTCAGTTCACTTTGTGGTGTTCAATGTTGTTAGTACAACCCACATGAAAAACAAAATATAAAACAATACGAGTATTTCATAGATAGTTTTATGAAAAAGATACAAGTGTCTAATCCATATAAAACAACTAATACAACTCAGGAACACGTTTGATTCCCATGGAAATAACGTGCCCTTCATGCTTATCATATCTCAATGGTTTAGTGAGAGGATCTGCGACGTTATCATCCGTAGCAATCTTGTCTATCACTATCTCCCTTTGCTTCACGTAATCTCGGATCATGTGAGCCTTCCGTTGTACATGCCTAGACTTGTTGCTGGACTTAGGCTCCTTAGCCTGGAAGATGGCACCACTATTATCACAATAGATGGTGATCGGGTCATCCGAACTAGGAACTACAGTTAGTCCCTGTAAGAACTGACGCATCCATATAGCTTCCTTCGCAGCCTCTGAAGCAGCATAGTACTCGGACTCAGTCGTAGAATCTGCTATAACACTTTGTTTGGAGCTTTTCCAGCTGACCGCAGCGCCATTAAGAGTAAAAACGAATCCAGACTTAGATTTCGAGTCATCTCGATCCGTTTGGAAGCTAGCATCTGCGTAACCGATTGCGCATAGCTCAGTGTCACCTCCATAAGTCAATACCCAATTCTTAGTCCTCCGTAGGTACTTAAGGATATTCTTAACAGCCATCCAGTGTGTTTCACCTGGATTGCCTTGGTACCGACCCGTCATACTCAATGCATATGCCACGTCTGGACGTGTGCATATCATGGCATACATGATCGATCCTATAGCTGATGCAAAAGGAATCCGACTCATGCGCTCGACCTCTTCGATGTCTTTGGTGCCTGAGCTTTACTCAAATGCATCCCAGAGACCATTGGAAGGTTACCCTTCTTGGAGTTGGTCATGCTGAACCTCTCAAGAATCTTATCTATATAAGACTCCTGACTGAGGGATAACATCCGTCGTGATCTATCTCTGTAGATACGGATCCCCAAAATTCTTTGTGCTTCACCCAGATCTTTCATCTGGAAATGGTTCTTTAACCAAAATTTTACCGAAGTTAAGAGAGGTATGTCATTCCAAATCAAGAGTATGTCATCGACATACAGTATTAGGAATACAATCTTGCTCCCACTCGACTTGATATATAAGCATGGTTCCTCGATTGATCGAGTAAATCCATTCTCTTTTATCACGTTGATCGGTTCTGACGCGGTCCCGAAACAAAAATAATTTACCCGGACTAGGCTAACAACATAAGGAATGTAATTAGGGAAGTAGGGTGTCGATCCTCAGGGAGTACGTGTTACTTATGAATTGTTATGGATTGGTTTTCATTTAAAATCAAGTCACTTGAGTTGTTTGTCAGAACTATTAACATAAAATAAAATGACAGGAATATAAATGACGATATGTAAGAACAAATATGTAAATAACAAAACAAAAAACCCAGAACAGAAGGCATACCCGATCGGGTTGTCACGTACCCGATCAGGGAAATCCTCTGATCTGGATATTAACAACTAAATTCTATCTAAAGACGATATTTAAATGACAATATTGAAAGTCTAACTAACTACACTAATAAACAGGACAATAAAAGTAAACTATCTAAGAACGATAAAATAAAGAGACGATAAAGTAAACTAACTAGGAACGAGAATGGAAAGACGATAAAATAAACTAACTAGATAACAACGAAATAAACTATCTAATGCGGTAAAATAAACTATCTAATAATAGAAATAAAATGACAATAAAATAAACTATTTAAAACGATAAAGTAAACTAACTAATCAAGTCGATATAGTGAAAGATAAATACATGTAAAACTCATTAGAAGTCTCATAGGTACCAATATTAGAATTACTTATGATTGTTTAGGCCTTGTAGCGGTATATTCCTTCCGGATTCGTACCGACCTTTTAGTGGGTCCTAACGTCCTTTCAGCATGGTTAAGTCACTAAACCCCTATTGATAGTCCTAATTCCTATCCCAACTCTCGTCATAAAGATAGAAATGACTAATACAAACAATTGTTTATGGCCACTAAACAAAGTTATAGAATTTGACACGACCAAAGGAAGAAACAATTTAGATAGTTCAATTGGTAACTACTCTTCTTGTAATTTGTTTTACTCGTAATTCATTTCAAATATTACAACTCTATTTATTTTATTTACACAATTATAATTTTACAATATTAGAATTAATCTAATCTATGTGATTATGTGATTAAGTAGATTAGCAAGAAAAAGATATATGAGATTAAACTATGAAATGTAAATACTAAAGTGATCATGGTGATTATGTTAACAATGATTCTAATGACAAATTTTAGGATTATTTGATTAGGTAAATTATAATGTGACATGCTAAATAATACTTTGGTTTTAACTAGATTAATTTTAGTTTGATTTCCTAATAACAACAATATGATGAAAATGATACTAGTGAGATTATAATTCATGGTGGTTAAAATTGCATAAGTAAATAAGATTAGAGAATTACCGATAAGGAAAATGAGTATACAAGAATGAAAGTAAGAACAAATACCCAATAACAAAAGCTAAGTAAACACTAGAGAAATACTAAGAAAGCTATAAAAACTTCTAAGAAAAGTGTGCTAAAAGAAGTGATAATAGATTATTAGATTATTGTAAGATTGTGTGTTTTTTATGCTTGGATGATCATTGGCTTTTATAAGGCTGCATGGCTGCTGATCCTCTTGCTTATTCGTACCCTAGTCAATGCATTAAACCTCCCATTTAAGCTCGGATTGAAGAAGAGCCAAGTAACGTCTTCTTGCAGATATACCCGATCGGGTAACAGGCAATCCGATCGGGTTTTTGTGCAAGTCGGATTTTCCGTCTTCTCATCTTAGGCACGGAATCCTATGCCTTAGTCTTTGGTCAATGCATTACGGAATTGGGCTTGGGCTGATCTTATCTTGACTTGGGTTGAGTTTTCTTCTTAAAGTCCAAAGCCCAAATCCAAATTGAGTCCATTCGAGGAAAGATGTAGCAGAATTGTAATGAAATTGTGAACTGGCTATCATCAATTCCTTGAAAACTCGTATCCTAGTGTCTTTGCTCCATAAAGTAGGAAAATATAGCAAAACCGCCTCATTTCCTATAAAACGAGTCAAAACACGCAAAACAACTAGCATAGCAGTATTAGCTCGTTAATCACTTAACAAAGTGCATAAATCGTATAGAAATCGAGCTAAAACGGGGGATAAATCAATACAAAATATCACTTATCAAACTCCCCCAAGCTAAACCCTTGCTTGTCCTCAAGCAAATATAACAAGCATAACTAGGACAAGGGTAGCTAACGATGATCAATCCATCATACAAATCTCAAAAAGTAAGCTCTAATAAGTAGATGAATCATAAACCCACAGCAACAAGGGCGAAAGAAAAAATGCGAAACATGGTTGAGATTTACATAACGGCGCAACATAGAAAATATTCTTTGGACTTTTTCAGCTCTTGCATGATCTTTTGACAATGGACTCTCACGGTACACTCATCACTCAAATTTTTGTAAAATAGGAAATATTGGTTCAAATTTGAAGTGACACTCACCTATCTACAACTTATAAGAATGTGCCCGCAGTCTAGTATGGTAGACAATCCAAAATCATTAAGTAAAACTAATCATGATCAAATTATAATGTAAGAAGCACTAGTAAAGTAAAGAAGAGGCTTGGGAGTTTTGGGTAAGAAAGTGGACAAATGAATTTGGTCATGTGGAGCTTAAAGTCAAGCTAGTAATAACCAAATGTGTAGTGGATACTCAATCCAGATCATACCAATTCCCATCGATAAATAGTCAAAGCCAAAAGCAGCATATTGGCTTATTAAACATTAGAATCAAGATACAACTTCCCATAATTTTCTTTCTTTTCATTCATGGAAGCGTTTTTCCTCTTTTCTTTTCTTTTTTTTCTTTTTTTTTTTGGAGCTTTCAATTTCATTTTTCAGTTTTCATCGTTCTTTCAAAGCTCTTTTTATTCTTTTTTCTCTTTTTTTTTTTCTCTTTCACCAAAACCCGGAAATCAGTAATCCCGAGACGGCTCACACCAAATGGTGGAATTATCATATCATCGTAAAAGCACAGAACACCCCTACACAAATAGTTGGTTACTAGCTCAACAAGGGTAGGCAAATTTATAACGTAGCTAGAAAGAAGGGTGTTTATTGTGAAAGGTGAACAAGAGATTGAATGGCTTCAAAATGTAGATCATGACAGTAATACTTATAGAAAATGGAATAAAAACCATACTTATGCGTTTTGATGTAACACAGACTATAAAGGAGAAACTACTCACTCCTAAACTGGGATCGGGTTCAGATGTACCGACCACTAGAGGCTCTACCTTACAATATGAGTAGCTTGCCAAAGTCAAGATCAAGCTTAATTAAGTCCAAATGCAATTTCGTACCTACTGTGTACAAGACATCCCCATGAATGCATAATTCCTCATAATAAAACGAAACATCAGCTTATAAAAACTACAAAATGAGAAATGTACGATGGAAATGATCTTTTCTTTTTGTTTTTTTTCGAAATTTTTTCCTATAAAAACTAAAAAGAAATTAAGAAAACTAAAAGAAAATAAACTAAAAAGAAAACTAAAAATCTAAATGCATTCCTAAATGCAGTTCCTAAATGCAAATCCTCCCCCAAGCAAAAACTTCACATTGTCCTCAATGTGCATGCAATTATAACAGAAACAAACCGAGAATCGGTTGACAGCACAGGGAACAGAGAAACGATATGAAATTCTAATGGGAAAAAGGCAAAATAAAACTAAAAATGTGAAAAATAAAGAAAAAGAATAAAATTCTTACAAAATGGTCAGCTTCCCCCAAGCTAGTATAAACAAGGGGAGCTCATCATCAAATAACAAAGGCCACCAGCCACGGCCTCTCCTCTCAGAAGGAGGTGGCTCGGGTTCGGATCCAGAAGCATCTGCATAGTGGGTATCATCTGCAGAATGATAACTACCACGAGAAGAAAAGATCCCGGTTGGGTTGCTGGCTCCAAAGGTTTGATACTCCTCCACTTGATGATCAGGAAAATCACCTCCATACCCTCCAAACCTCTCTACGCCATAGTCGGTTCCACAATAATCCGGTCCGGTTCGCGGCACACCTGCACCATAAGCAGCACCATACCTCCCCTCGGGCCAAGTATAAAAAGACGGGTAGGGGCCCTCGGGTCTAATCACACCTTGCCTAGCAAAGTGGTCATATATGGGGTGCAAAGCAAGCTGTTGGTCGGACTAAATTCTATTGACAGACAATGTTAAAGCTTCAAACATGGCGGCTACATCGCCCTCAGCATGGGTCGATTGAGAGGACGATCCAACCTCAGGGCGGCTGGATCTAAGCTGAACAGGGGGGGTCAATGGGAGTAATATCTCCAACAGGAAGGTAGTAGGTAGGTCGAGGTAAGATAGCCTCACCCTCTTGAAGTGGAGGTCGCTGCCGAAGAATTGGAATTAGCTCTTCCTCGGCGGTCAACTTGACCGAGTCTCGGCCAGCAATCCTCCAAATCATATGGGGGTGAGAAGCACGAAACCAGTTGAGCTGAACAAAGTATGCATAATCTAACCCATTTCCCATCTCGGTGGGAGGTGTAGTCAATGCCCGAAGGTCGGTGGTGGCTTGGTTAAAGCCACAAACTTGCATAGCTAAGTGAGTAATAAGACCTCCATAGACAATGGCTGTGTTCTTAGGATTAACAGCTTTGCTCAACTGAACAGCAAAATGATACGGTATACTAACAGACCATGGTACACCACCATCTACATTCAAAAATCCTCCTAATATTTCTAACTCAACTCGTCTCACCAAATGAGGTTCAGCGCGACCCAAAAAGGTCCATCTCATGAATCTTTGCCAGATTCTAATGGCGGGATGATGTATATGTTGGTGTGGGACATGGTCCCAGCGAGAGACAGGGTAAGTCGAAATAGCACTCCAAAGCAGGCTAACATCAAAGCTTTCCGGAGGTGAGATAACAGTGTTTGCAGTGGTAAGACCAAAATAACTAGCAAAGTGCTCCAAGTTCATACTATAATCATCATTGAACAAACGAAACCGAACTTGGGGCATACTGTTTCTATTTCTAGACCGATGCAACTCAAATGAGCTCAAAAATTCAAGAGTTAATTGGGGGAAAGTCTCATAGCTAAAGTTCATGCTAGCACTCATACTTAGACCCCTAAACAACACCTTAACATGCTCAAGAAGTTTCATATGCCTTAAAGAAGAAACATTGAGGAACTTAGTAGCCATCATACCTTTGCTTTTAAGTACGCACCATTTTTGCCATTGCTCATGTGAGCTAAATTGTACATCCGGGAAGCTAGGATCATGCATAGCATTCCCTTGATTCTCGGGTTGTTCATTAGCATCAAACATTTCAATATCCTCCTCTTGTGCTCTACTACTCTCTCCTTGAGTGGCGGTTCTTACCCTCTTTGATTTCCTTAGTAAAGGTGCCATTTTCTACAAATAACTAGTATTAAAACACTTCATTTGTAAACGTAAGTGGATAGCATAAGTGTTAGAATACTAAGCTTTAAGCACAAATTCAAGTATAGTGACCTTAGTAAAACATTGTCATGTTATCTTTAAGCACAAATGGATGTTATAAGCATAGCAATATGTTAATTAGGTGAGCAATGCAGTAATATTATAGGGGTGTGTATGTATTTGGACTCTTGACTCTTAACTAGCACAGGATATGGATGTTATTCAACTCCCACAGCTCAACACAGGGAATCAAACAACAAACTAGACTAGTTAAGACTCCTTACCACAGCCTAGCACATGTAAGTAGACTTGAACTAAACAACAAGCAAACACCCCACAGTCTAAGCACAGGGATATCTAACTTGCCACAGACTTAGATCAACAACCACAGCCTAGCACAGGAAGTTATCTGGCCTGACTTTCAACTAAGACAATGCAGAAGTTGGAAAGATTTTAGAAATGAGAACAATGCTCAAGTTTTTTCATTCAATAACAACTGCCTTATACAAAAGAGCATGGGTCCTTATATAGGCCTCAATGCTTGATCTAATACAACCCTAGAATAACATCTAAGGGCCAGGATTAATCTACATAAACGTGACAAGTTACTGGCTACAATTTCAGATTGAAAATACAAAAGAAAACTGAAAACAGACAAATGCAGACATATGACAGTGACATGCTCCAGGTTGTGTTTTGTTGCTTGGTGTTGGCTTGAAGCTTGTGGACGAAGCTCATTAATACTCATTGACCTTCTTCTGCAGTAGTTCTAATAGTAGGGAAGACAAGGAAAGACTTTTGGAGATAGTCTTTCAGTTTGTAGCTCGAAATGGAAAGACTGCTTTATGCTTTATGCTTTAGGTAGGCTGTTTTGATTTGGATTTTTAGGGTAGTTGTGTTGTGTTTTGGAACTGGTTCCCTAGGACTTTTTTTGGACCTAGGTGGGTAAGGTTTTAGCTGGGCTTGGTGGTAGCTGGTGGTTCAGAGTGTGGTGGTAGTTATGCCTTCCCCAAGTGACTGGTGTAGGCTGTTTTTGTGATTTTGTGGTGGGGTGTTGGTGGCCTTGTTTTTGGCTTGCTTGGCTCCTGTCTTGGCTCGTGTCCTGGCTATCATGGACCCTCCTTGTGACATGATCTTGGCTAGCATTCATCAGTTTGCAACTTTCCCTTTTGTTACCCATCCCTTGCCCCCAGATTGACCCCTGGATACCCATGTAGACCTCCCCTTGGTTACCAATACTTACCCCTTGATCCCCCTTGTTGAATTCTGCCCTGCCCTGTGCCCCAGCTCTTGCTGCATCCTCCCCTGGTTGAATTGGGCTTGTCCTCAAGCCTGTAGCCTCCTCATCTTCAGAATCCCCATAGTATGGACTGAGATCCCCTACATTGAAAGTGCCATGAACCCTATATTCTCCTGGTAGATCAACCTTATATGCATTAGGACCAACACTTTCTATGATTTCAAATGGACCATCAGCTCTAGGCATGAGTTTGTTCTTCCTCCTAGCTGGGAACCTCTCCTTCCTCAAGTGGAGCCACACCAAATCCCCTGGCACAAACTCCTTCTTGGACCTAGGAACCTTGGACTGTTTCTTGTACCTCTCATTTGCTCTTTCTATCTGCTTTCTGACTTCCTCATGAAGCTTCACCATCTGCTCAACCCTCCTCTTTGCATCAAAGTTCACCTCCTCCCTTGGTATGTTAGCTAATTCCAGTGGCATAAGAGGATTAATCCCATAGACAACCTCAAATGGGCTGTGACCTGTTGCAGATGAGGGTGCCCTGTTGAAAGCAAACTCAGCATGAGCTAGCTTCAAGTCCCAATCCTTTAAAGACTTGCTTACCAGACACCTCAAGATCCTCCCTAGAGTCTTGTTTGTGACCTCAGTTTGGCCATCAGTCTGAGGGTGGTGAGAAGTACTGAACAAAAGCCTGGTCTTCAAGAGCCTCCATAGTGTCTTCCAGAAGTAACTCATGAACTTAACATCCCTGTCTGAGACTATTGACTTAGGAACCCCATGTAGCCTCACAATCTCCTTCAAGTATAGCTCAACAACACTTGCAGCATCCTCAGTCTTCTTGCAAGCCACAAAGTGAGCCATCTTGCTAAACCTGTCAACAACAACCATTACAGAATCCTTACCTCTTTGTGTTCTAGGTAGTGCAACAATAAAGTCCATGCTCACATCCTCCCAAGGGTTGTTTGGCACTGGTAGTGGAGTGTAAGGTCCAGTCTGGAAAGAACTCTTGGCTTGTTGACATGTGGAGCACCTCCTGAGGACAACCTGAACATCCCCTATCATCCTGGGCCAGTAGAATTGATCCTGCCGTATTTCAAGTGTCTTTTGAACCCCAAAGTGTCCCCCTAGTCCTCCTGAGTGTACTTCCCTGATGAGTAGATCCCTGTAAGCACCCCTTGGAATGCATAGCTTGTTTCCTTGGAACAAGAACCCCTCCTGCAGCATGTACTTCCCCCCTTGAGTCCTTCCTCCTCCAGTTTGTGTGATCCATTCCTCAGCAAAGTCAGGGTCCTCCTTGTACAATTCTTTCAGAAATTCAAACCCCACCACCCTTTGCTCCATGACTGCTAACAAAGAATGCCTCCTTGACAGTGCATCTGCCACAACATTCTGTTTTCCCTCCTTATACTTACTAGAGAATGTAAAGGATTGTAGAAACTCCACCCACTTGGCATGCCTGTGATTCAGCTTGTGTTGGCCACTGATATATTTCAATGCCTCATGATCTGAGTGCAGAACAAAAGGCTTTGGCTTCAAGTAGTGCCCCCAATGCATGACTGCTTTGATGATGGCATAGAATTCCTTATCATAAGTGGAGTACTTGAGCTTGGCACCATTCAGTTTCTCACTGAAATAAGCAACTGGTTTTTGCCCTTGTATCACCACTGCCCCAATGCCAACCCCACTAGCATCACATTCTACCTCAAACAGCTGATCAAAGTCAGGTAGTTTAAGGATTGGAGTCTCACACATCAACCTCTTGATCCTCTCAAAGGATTGTTGGGCCTCCTCAGTCCACTGAAACTCCCCTTCCTTCAAGCACTCAGTGATGGGTGCTACAACTGAACTGAAGTTCTTGATGAACCTCCTATAGAATGAAGCCAACCCATGGAACCCCCTTACCTCAGTGATGGTTTTAGGTGTAGGCCATGTTTGGATGGCTGCAACCTTCTCCTGATCAACTGAGATTCCTCTTCCTGACACAATGTACCCTAGAAATGCAACCTCCTCAACCATGAAGGTACACTTCTCTAGCTTCCCATACAGCTTCTGCTCTTTTAAGATCCCAAAGATTGTTTCAAGGTGCCTGAGATGTTCCCCTCTGCTGCTACTATACACTAGGATGTCATCAAAGTAAACCACAGCAAACCTGCCCAAACAAGGCCTCAACACTTCTGTCATAAGTCTCATGAAGGTGCTTGGTGCATTGGATAGTCCAAATGGCATGACAAGCCATTCATACAGACCATGCTTTGTCTTGAATGCAGTCTTCCATTCATCCCCCTCTCTGAGCCTCACCTGAAGGTAACCCTGCCTTAGATCAATCTTGGAAAAGACCTGAGCTCCACTTAGCTCATCAAGCATGTCATCTAGCCTTGGAATGGGGAACCTATACTTGACTGTAATGTTGTTGATTGCCCTGCTGTCAGTGCACATCCTCCAGGTGCCATCCTTCTTAGGCACTAGTAGCGCAGGTACAGCACAAGGGCTTAGGGACTCCCTCACAAACCCTTTGCTCATAAGCTCCTCAATCTGCTTCTGCAACTCCTTGGTGGCAGTTGGGTCACTCCTGTAGGCTGGCCTATTTGGCAGCACAGAACCTGGGACCAAATCAATGTGGTGCTCAATCCCTCTTAGGGGTGGTAGTCCATCTGGTAACTCTCTTGGAAAGACCTCCTTGTATCTCACGATCAAAGGTTCAACCTCTGCTGGCAACTTGGAACCTTCCCCTTCTGTTACTTCCTTAGATAGCAAGATGATCACAGGTTGTTCTTGCTTCATCTCCTTGATCATAGCTGCCTCTGATAAAAACAACACCCCATTGACCTCCTCTGGCACATTGGGACTCCCATAATTCCTCTGGTTGGGTGGTAGAGGTGTCAAGGTTACCTTCTTTCCCCCATGCCTGAAGCTATAGGTGTTATCCCTCCCCTGGTGAGTGGTGTTCCTATCAAACTCCCAAGGCCTCCCTAGCAGTAGGTGACAGGCATCCATTGGTACTACATCACACAACACTTCATCTTGGTATACCTTCCCAATAGAGAATGGGACCAGGCATTGCCTATCAACCCTCACCTCAGCCCCCTTGTTAAGCCATCTCAGTTTGTAGGGGTGTGGGTGCTCTTGAGTAATCAGACTTAGCTTGTTCACTAGGGTGATGGAAGCCACATTGGTACAACTCCCCCCATCAATGATCAAGCTGCAGACCCTCTCTTGAATGGTGCATCTGCTTCTGAATATTAAGGACCTCTGGTCATCCTCCAATGGAGTATGTTGAGAGTGCATGACCCTCCATAGGACCAAGTTATGGCCTGTGTCAGGGTGAGCCATGACCAAGTCCTGTATTGGTTCCTCCTCAGCTGTCACTACCTCCAACACCATGCTGTTATCAACCTCATACTCAACAAATCCCTCCTTCTCCCACTCTTCTACCTCCATAAGTGTCATGGCTCTCTTTGAAGGACAATCCTTCCTAAAGTGACCATAACCTTGGCATTGGAAACATCTGATTTTGTTCTCAGTTGGGGTGGGGTTGGGTTTAGAGCTCACAACTCCTTTTCCTTTGTCTGTGGTTGATTGGCTGGTTGTTTTAGGGGTCTCTCCCATCCTAATACCACTGTAAGGTTTGTATGCAGGTCTAGTAACAGGCTTAGGTAGAGCTGGTTTGGTTTTCCCCATTTTTTCAACCCTCAAAGCCAGGTTGACAACATCATAATAAGACCACAAAGGTTGCATTCTTACTCTAGCAGCAATGCTCCTATCTAGACCCTCTAAGAATCTGGCAATCCTTTGCTCAGGTTTCTCATTGACCTCACACTGGAGAGTCAATTGCTCAAAGTCCCTTAGGTATGCTTCTACAGACCTCTCTTCTTGTTTCAGTTTGGATAGTTTAATGAACAGATCTTGGGTGTAGTCTTTAGTGACAAATTTGTGTAGCATCTTCTTTTTCAGTTTTGACCAAGACCTAAGAGGTTCCTTACCCTCCTTAATCCTTTGGTGCTTTAAGTTATCAAACCATAGGGATGCATATCCTTTCAACCTTAGCACAGCAACTTTAAAAGACTTAATATCAGAGTAACTTTTGTATTCAAATACCTTCTCAACATCCCTAATCCATTCTAATAGATCATCAGGGTTTAAACTACCAGAGAATTCAGGAATTTCTACCTTGAGATGCTTGTCAGTGTGCTCTGGAATCTCCTCATAGGTTCTATTGCTTTCTCCTGAGTCTGACCCTTCTTCCTCCTGCAGGGGCTGCCCTCTTCCCATGCCCATGTGCCCACGACCTCTGCCTCTGCCTCTAGGGGGTGGTCTTCCCCTCAGTGGATGTGTAATGTTCTCCATGACAGTGTTCAAGGCAGCCAGCACTACATTGACAGTGCCTGCTAGCTGATCCACCTTGCCTTCAATACCTGCAAGCCTCTCTTCACTCATTGGGTTATTTTTTGTGTTTTTGTTGTCGTTAGGATAACAATGGCCTCACAACCAAAGCTCTGATGCCAGAATTGCAGTGATATTATAGGGGTGTGTTAGGAATTGGACCCTAGACTCCTATCTAGCACTGGATATGGATGTTACTCAACTCCCACAACTCAACACAGGGAATCAAACAACAAACTAGACTAGTTAAGGCTCCTTACCACAGCCAAGCACAGGTAAGCAGACTTGAACTAAACAACAAGCAAAACACCCCACAGTCTATGCACAGGGATATCTTAACTTGCCACAGACTTAGATCAACAACCACATCCTAGCACAGGAAGTTATCTGGCCTGACTTTCAACCAAGACAATGCATAAGTTGGAAAGATTTTAGAAATGAGAACAATGCTCAGTTTTTTTCATTCAATAATCAACTGCCTTATACAAAAGAGCATGGGTCCTTATATAGGCCTCAATGCTTGATATAATACAACCCTAGAATAACATCTAAGGGCCAGGATTAATCTACATAAACGTGACAAGTTACTGGCTACAATTTCAGATTGAAAATACAAAAGAAAACTGAAAACAGACAATTGCAGACACATGACAGTGACATGCTCCAGGTTGTGCTTTGTTGCTTGGTGTTGGCTTGAAGCTTGTGGACGAAGCTCATTAATACTCATTGACCTTCTTCTGCAATAGTTCTAATAGTAGGGAAGACAAGGAAAGGCTTTTGGAGATGGTCTTTCAGTTTTTAGCTAGAAATGGAAAGACTGCTTTATGCTTTATGCTTTAGGTAGGCTGTTTTGATTTGGATTTTTAGGGTAGTTGTGTTGTGTTTTGGAACTGGTTCCCTAGGACTTTTTTGGACCTAGGTGGGTAAGGTTTTAGCTGGCCTTGGTGGTAGATGGTGGTTCAAAGTGTGGTGGTAGTTATGCCTTCCCCAAGTGGCTGTTGTAGGCTGTTTTTGTGATTTTGTGGTAAGGTGTGGGTGGGCTTGTCTTTGGTTAGCTTGGCTCGTGTCTTGGCTCATGTCCTGGCTCGTGTCTTGGCTATCATGGACCCTCCTTGTGACATGGTCCTGGCTAGCATTTATCAGTTTGAAATTCTCCCCTTTGTTACCCATCCCTTGCCCCCAGATTGACCCCTGGATACCCATGTAGACCTCCCCTTGGTTGCCAGTGCTCACCCCTTGATCCCCCTTGCCCCTATTGTTGGATTCTGCCCTGCCCTGTGCCCCAGCTCCTGCTGCATCCTCCCCTGGTTGAATTGGGCTTGTCCTCAAGCCTGTAGCCTCCTCATCCCCAGAATCCCCATAGTATGGACTGAGATCCCCTACATTGAAAGTGCCATGAACCCCATAGTCTCCTGTTAGATCAACCTTATATGCATTAGGACCAACACTTTCTATGATCTCAAATGGACCATCAGCTCTAGGCATGAGTTTGTTCTTCCTCCTAGCTGGGAACCTCTCCTTCCTCAAGTGGAGCCACACTAAATCCCCTGGCACAAACTCCTTCTTGGACCTAGGAACCTTGGACTGTTTCTTGTATCTCTCATTTGCCCTTTCTATTTGCTTTCTGACTGACTCATGAAGCTTCACCATCTGCTCAACCCTCCTCTTTGCATCAAAGTTCACTTCTTCCCTTGGTATGTTAGCTAATTCCAGTGGCATAAGGGGATTAATCCCATAGACAACCTCAAATGGACTGTGACCTGTGGCAGATGAGGGTGCTCTGTTGAAAGCAAACTCAGCATGAGCTAGCTTCAAGTCCCAATCCTTCAATGACTTGCTTACCAGACACCTCAAGATCCTCCCTAGAGTCTTGTTGGTGACCTCAGTTTGGCCATCAGTCTGAGGGTGGTGAGAGGTGCTGAACAAAAGCCTGGTCTTCAAGAGCCTCCATAGTGTTTTCCAGAAGTAACTCATGAACTTAACATCCCTGTCTGAGACTATTGACTTAGGAACCCCATGTAGTCTCACAATCTCCTTCAAGTATAGCTCAGCAACACTTGCAGCATCCTCAGTCTTCTTGCAAGCCACAAAGGGAGCCATCTTGCTAAACCTGTCAACAACAACCATTACAGAATCCTTACCTCTTGGTTGAACTGAAACCTCTACAAAAATCGAGCTTTTCAGAGGCTACAAGGGGCCAGGGTGAACACTCCCTCACACGTACACTCACTCAGTCAGAAACCTGCACTAGGCTAGGCAGAACAGATAGGACTTTGCACCTTAGCACACAAGCAGAGGTAGCAAAGGTTGTGTTTAAGACTCAAAACACACAAGTAATGATTCTTAGACACTGTAATCTTAGGTCACACACAAGTTCACTAAGAGTTACCACAATCCTTAGCTTTGCTAAAGAATTGCAAATGAACAAAGTTCAGGTTTATATTAATTCAAGTCTGATTTCCTTAGGGTTACAAGCAGGCCTTATATAGGCAATTACAAACAATCTCCACCCTTGAAAATAACATAATTTAAGGGCTTTAAGAGCCTTACAATACTGATAAAGAAATGCAAAAAGTCAGCTAATAAGGACGAGCCATGACAGACTGCAACTGACAGAAAACAAAGCTGAAAAGTGCTCTTGTCCCTTGCCTTAAATGGTAATGTTGTTGAATTCCTTGGGGGTTCTTTGTCTGGCTGTTTGCTGCTGTTCTTGGGGGTTGAGAGGGACTGCTAGATACCTTCCCAACGTTCTTATTTAGGTTAAGTTGATCACACAAAAGTAAGGAGTCTTGGATAGATTAAATTGGACTTGTTACTGCAGACTTCCTCAAATGATCTTCAATATGGTAGGCTGTTTTAGATGGACTTCCAGAACTTATTTGGAAAACTTGTCCTGGACTTTTATGTTGCTAAGGACCTTAATTAAAGGGGAAAAGAAGTTGGAGCCCTTGGTTGGACTCGTGCTGCATGAGAATTGGCTGGTTACTGGACTTGTTCTGACTGGTTTTCTGAAGGATTGACCCTGCTCTGGTTAGTCTTGCTGTGGCTGCTCTTGCTGGTGTTCCTGCTGGTTCTTGACATAAGGGTGGGTGCTTGGAAGGTAGTAAGCTTGGTGTCTCTGTTGTGGGACCCCTGCCTGGGTGTAGGGTAGGTGGTAAGCTCCATGTTCTTGCTGTGACATGGTTCTGGCTGGTTGGAGGTTCAACTCCTGTTGCAGAGGCCTAGGTCTAGTGCAACAATAAAGTCCATGCTCACATCCTCCCAAGGTTTGTTTGGTACTGGTAGTGGAGTGTAAGGTCCAGTCTGGAAAGAACTCTTGGCTTGTTGACATGGGGAGCACCTCCTGAGGACAACCTGAACATCCCCTATCATCCTGGGCCAGTAGAATTGATCCTGCAGTATTTCAAGTGTCTTTTGAACCCCAAAGTGTCCCCCTAGTCCTCCTGAGTGTACTTCCCTGATGAGTAGGTCCCTGTAAGAACCCCTTGGAATGCATAGCTTGTTTCCTTGGAACAAGAACCCCTCCTGCAGCATGTACTTTCCCCCTTGAGTCCTTCCTCCTCCAGTTTGTGTGATCTATTCCTCAGCAAAGTCAGGGTCCTCCTTGTACAATTCTTTCAGAAATTCAAACCCCAACACCCTTTGCTCCATGACTGCTAACAAAGAATGCCTCCTTGACAGTGCATCTGCCACAACATTCTGTTTACCCTCCTTATACTTACTAGAGAATGTAAAGGATTGTAGAAACTCTACCCACTTGGCATGCCTGTGATTCAGCTTGTGTTGGCCACTGATATACTTCAATGCCTCATGATCCGAGTGCAGAACAAAAGGCTTTGGCTTCAAGTAGTGCCCCCAATGCATGACTGCTCTGATGATGGCATAGAATTCCTTATCATAAGTGGAGTATTTGAGCTTGGCACCATTCAGTTTCTCACTGAAATAAGCAACTGGCTTTTGCCCTTGTATCAACACTGCCCCAATGCCAACCCCACTAGCATCACATTCCACCTCAAACAGCTGATCAACGTCAGGTAGTTTAAGGATTGGAGTCTCACACATCAACCTCTTGATCCTCTCAAAGGATTGTTGGGCCTCCTCAGTCCACTGAAACTCCCCTTTCTTCAAGCACTCAGTGATGGGTGCTACAACTGAACTGAAGTTCTTGATGAGCCTCCTATAGAATGAAGCCAACCCATGGAACCCCCTTACCTCAGTGATGGTTTTAGGTGTAGGCCATGTTTGAATGGCTGCAACCTTCTCCTGATCAACTGAGATTCCTCTTCCTGACACAATGTACCCTAGAAATGCTACCTCCTCAACCATGAAGGTACACTTCTCTAGCTTCCCATACAGCTTCTGCTCCTTTAAGATCCCAAAGATTGTTTCAAGGTGCCTGAGATGTTCCCCTCTGCTGCTACTATACACTAGATGTCATCAAAGTAAACCACAGCAAACCTGCCCAAACAAGGCCTCAACACTTCTGTCATAAGTCTCATGAAGGTGCTTGGTGCATTGGATAGTCCAAATGGCATGACAAGCCATTCATACAGACCATGTTTTGTCTTGAATGCAGTCTTCCATTCATCCCCCTCTCTGAGCCTCACCTGATGGTAACCCTGCCTTAGATCAATCTTAGAAAAGACCTGAGCTCCACTTAGCTCATCAAGCATGTCATCTAGCCTTGGAATGGGGAACCTATACTTGACTGTAATGTTGTTGATTGCCCTGCTGTCAGTGCACATCCTCCAGGTGCCATCCTTCTTAGGCACTAGTAGAGCAGGTACAGCACAAGGGCTTAGGGACTCCCTCACAAACCCTTTGCTCATAAGCTCCTCAATCTGCTTCTGCAACTCCTTGGTGGCAGTTGGGTCACTTCTGTAGGCTGGCCTATTTGGTAGAACAGAACCTGGGACCAAATCAATGTGGTGCTCAATCCCTCTTAGGGGTGGTAGTCCATCTGGTAATTCTCTTGGAAAGACCTCCTTGTATCTCAAGATCAAAGGTTCAACCTCTGCTGGCAACTTGGAACCTTCCCCTTCTGTTACTTCCTTAGATAGCAAGATGATCACAGGTTGTTCTTGCTTCATCTCCTTGATCATAGCTGCCTCTGATAAAAACAACACCCCATTGACCTCCTCTGGCACATTGGGACTCCCATAATTCCTCTGGTTGGGTGGTAGAGGTGTCAAAGTTACCTTCTTTCCCCCATGCCTGAAGCTATAGGTGTTATCCCTACCCTGATGAGTGGTGTTTCTATCAAACTCCCAAGGCCTCCCTAGTAGTAGGTGACAGGCATCCATTGGTACTACATCACACAATACCTCATCTTGGTATACCTTCCCAATAGAGAATGGCACCAGGCATTGCCTATCAACCCTCACCTCAGCCCCCTTGTTAAGCCATCTCAGTTTGTAGGGGTGTGGATGCTCTTGAGTAATCAGACTTAGTTTGTTTACTAGGGTGATGGAAGCCACATTGGTACAACTCCCCCCATCAATGATCAAGTTGCATACCCTCTCTTGAATGGTGCATCTGCTTCTGAATATCAAGGACCTCTGGTCATCCTCCAATGGAGTATGTTGAGAGTGCATGACCCTCCATAGGACCAAGTTATGGCCTGTGTCAGGATGAGCCATGACCAAGTCCTGCATTGGTTCCTCCTCAGCTGTCACTACCTCTAACACCATGCTGTCATCAACCTCATACTCAACTAATCCCTCCTTCTCCCACTCTTCTACCTCCATAAGTGTCATGGTTCTCTTAGAAGGACAGTCCTTCCTAAAGTGACCATAACCTTGGCATTGGAAACATCTGATTTTGTTCTCAGTTGGGGTGGGGTTGGGTTTAGAGCTCACAACTCCTTTTCCTTTGTCTGTGGTTGATTGGCTGGTTGTCTTAGGGGTCTCTCCCATCCTAATACCACTGTAAGGTTTGTATGCAGGTCTAGTAACAGGCTTAGGTAGAGCTGGTTTGGTTTTCCCCATTTTCTCAACCCTCAAGGCCAGGTTGACAACATCATCATAGGACCACAAAGGTTGCATCCTAACTCTAGCAGCAATGCTCCTATCTAAACCCTCCAAGAATCTTGCAATCCTTTGCTCAGGCTTCTCATTGACCTCACACTGGAGAGTCAATTGCTCAAAGTCCCTGAGGTATGCCTCCACAGACCTCTCTTCTTGTTTCAGTTTGGATAGTTTAATGAACAGATCTTGGGTGTAGTCTTTAGTGACAAATTTGTTTAGCATTTTCTTTTTCAGTTTTGACCAAGACCTAAGAGGTTCCTTACCCTCCTTAATCCTTTGGTGCTTTAAGTTGTCAAACCATAGGGATGCATACCCTTTCAATCTTAGCACAGCAACTTTAAAAGACTTAATATCAGAGTAACTCTTGTATTCAAATACCTTCTCAACATCCCTAATCCATTCTAATAGATCATCAGGGTTTAAACTACCAGAGAATTCAGGAATTTCTACCTTGAGATGCTTGTCAGTGTGCTCTGGAATCTCCTCATAAGTTCTGTTGCTTTCTCCTGAGTCTGACCCTTCTTCCTCCTGCAGGGGATGTCCTCTTCCCATGCCCATGTGGCCACGACCTCTGCCTCTGCCTCTAGGGGGTGGTCTTCCCCTCAGTGGAGGAGCAATGTTCTCCATGACAGTGTTCAAGGCAGCCAGCACTACATTGACAGTGCCTGCTAGCTGATCCACCTTGCCTTCAATACCTGCAAGCCTCTCTTCACTCATTGGGTTATTTTTTGTGTTTTTGTTGTAGTTAGGATAACAATGGCCTCACAACCAAAGCTCTGATGCCAGAATTGCAGTGATATTATAGGGGTGTGTTAGGAATTGGACCCTAGACTCCTATCTAGCACTGGATATGGATGTTACTCAACTCCCACAGCTCAACACAGGGAATCAAACAACAAACTAGACTAGTTAAGGCTCCTTACCACAGCCAAGCACAGGTAAGCAGACTTGAACTAAACAACAAGCAAAACACCCCACAGTCTATGCACAGGGATATCTAACTTGCCACAGACTTAGATCAACAACCACAGCCTAGCACAGGATGTTATCAGGCCTGACTTTCAACTAAGGCAAAGCACAAGTTGGAAAGATTTTGGAAATGAGAACAATGCTCAAGTTTTTTCATTCAATAATCAACTCCCTTATACAAAAGAGCATGGGTCCTTATATAGGCCTCAATGCTTGATCTAATACAACCCTAGAATAACATCTAAGGGCCAGGATTAATCTACATAAACGTGACAAGTTACTGGCTACAATTTCAGATTGAAAATACAAAAGAAAACTGAAAACAGACAATTGCAGACACATGACAGTGACATGCTCCAGGTTGTGCTTTGTTGCTTGGTGTTGGCTTGAAGCTTGTGGACGAAGCTCATTAATACTCATTGACCTTCTTCTGCAATAGTTCTAATAGTAGGGAAGACAAGGAAAGACTTTTGGAGATAGTCTTTCAGTTTTTAGCTAGAAATGGAAAGACTGCTTTATGCTTTATGCTTTAGGTAGGCTGTTTTGATTTGGATTTTTAGGGTAGTTGTGTTGTGTTTTGGAACTGGTTCCCTAGGACTTTTTTGGAACTAGGTGGGTAAGGTTTTAGCTGGGCTTGGTGGTAGCTGGTGGTTCAGAGTGTGGTGGTAGTTATGCCTTCCCCAAGTGACTGGTGTAGGCTGTTTTTGTGATATTGTGGTGGGGTGTTGGTGGGCTTGTCTTTGGCTTGCTTGGCTCGTGTCTTGGCTAGTGTCCTGGCTCGTGTCCTGGCCAACATTGCTCAGCTTGCAGCTTCCCCTTTTGTTACCCATCCCTTGCCCCCAGATTGACCCTTGGATACCCATGTAGACCTCCCCTTGGTTGCCAATGCTCACCCCTTGATCCCCCTTTGCCTGCCCCCTGTCCCTAGTGTTGAATTCTGCCCTGCACTGTGCCCAGATCCTGCTGCAAATGTGGCTCCGTGTTTATATTTAATGCGGTCGAACAGGTGGTGAATGCATATTTGGGGTACATTTACGAGCTAGCGAGCGAAGTATTTACCTTGGACCTATATTCGGTTCATAGTTTGTATATTATTGTACACTCTTTTATTTCCGTATTTATACGGGAGATATGTCTCCCGTCTTGTATATTTCTTTTGTAGAATAGTATTTCGTTTTGTAATGACTCTTTTTATTTTATGACACCTTCGTTATGTATATTCGTATCTTTTATGTATTTAAATAATTTTTTTTTTTTTTCCGCAAATTTGAGGGGTGTCACAATTCGGTCCAAGATGGTTATCTATTCAAAGGTAATCGACTATGCATTCCTAATGGGTCGATTCGTGAGCTATTGATTCGAGAAGCTCATGGTGGTGCTATTGCTGGACACTTTGGAGTAAACAAGACACTTGACATAGTAAGTGAACATTTCTTTTGGCCTAAGATGAGCAAGGATGTGCAAGAGATCGTGGCAAAGTGTGTGGTGTGCCAAAAATCGAAGAGCACGTTCAAGAAGGGATTATACACGCCCTTGCCCGTGCCTACACAACCATGGAACGAGGTTAGTATGGACTTTATACTTGGTTTACCTAGAACTCAAAGAGGAAAGGATTCGATTATGGTTGTTGTGGATCGATTTTCGAAGATGGCTCATTTTATTCCATGTCACAAAACCGATGATGCTACAAAAGTTGCTGAACTTTATTACAAAGAGATTGTTCGACTACATGGTATACCTCTTACTATTGTGTCGGATCGAGATGTTAAGTTCTTAAGCTATTTTTGGAAGACATTATGGCGGTTGGTTGGAACAAAGTTGCTATTTAGTACGTCTCATCATCCACAAACTGATGGACAAACCGAGGTGACAAATAGAACTTTGGGAAGCTTGTTGAGGGGTTTGGTTAGTAAGACTACCAAGGATTGGGATGTTAAGCTAGCTCACGCGGAGTTTGCTTATAATCGAACACCTTCAATGACGACGGGAAGATCACCATTTGAGATTGTCTATGGGGTGAATCCGTATCTTCCTATTGATTTGGTTCCTATACCAAAGAAAGATGTGTTGAGTTTTGAAGCTAAGGAAAGACAAGCTGCGTTTCTTCGTGTTTGTGAACAAGTTCGAGCACAAATCGAGAAATCAAATGCTAAATACAAGGAGAAAGCGAATAAACATCGAAAACAGCCTGTTTTCAATGTTGGAGATTTAGTGTGGTTACACTTGAGAAAGGAGCGATTTCCATCAAAGAGGAAGAATAAATTGATGCCTAGAGCCGATGGACCATTCAAGATACTTGAGTGCTATGGGACTAATGCCTACAACTTAGAATTGCCGAGTGAGTATGGAGGTGTAAGTGCAACATTCAATGTTGGGGATTTGTCACCATACTTGGACGACGATAATTTGAGGTCAAATTCTCAAAAAGAAGGGGAGAATGATGCGGGAGCACTAGAAGAAAATGAAAATGAAGTCTTGATTAGTCGAAATGTAACTCACATTTCTAAAGGTTTCAAAATGGGCTCAAATCAAGTTAATATGATAACATGGAG